>CAUYRH010045975.1:0-31163 GCA_963574655.1 Perodicticus potto
GAGCTGGAACATATTCTTCTTAGCAAAGTATCTCAAGAATGGAAGAAAAAGTATCCAATGTACTCAGCCCTACTATGAAGCTAATTTATAGCTTTCATATGAAGGCTAAAACCCAATTATAACACAAGAATACAGGAAAAAGGGAAAGGGAGGGGAGGGGAGGGGGGTGGCTCGGTGGAGGGAGGGCAATTGGTGGGATCACACCTACGGTGCATCTTAGCAGGGTACTGGTGAAACTTATTAAATGTAGAATATCAATGTCTTCATATAGTGATTAAGAAAATGCCATGAAGACTATGTTTAACAGTTCGACCAAAATATTTTAGATTGTATATGAAGTCAGCACATTGTGCCCCATGATTGCACTAATGTACACAATTATGATTTAATAAAATTATAAAAAAATAAAAGAGTAGCCACTTCCTCCCCTCACAACGCATCCACTTCCCTTACCTTCTTTATTTTTCTCAGACGTATTGATCATTCCTGGGCATACTACACATTTGGTTTATTTTCTTTCTGCTTCTCACCACTAACAGGGTGAGAACAGGGACTTTGGTTTGTTCTTGCTAATGGCCCAGCATATACAATAGCGTCTGGCATGTATTAGCTTGAACCATTATTTTTATAGTTTAAGTAGAATTGAGTATCATCATTTTTAGGGTTAAGTTGCAGTAGGAGGTGCTTAATAAACCTTTGTTTAATTGATGAGTGCATTAAGACTGTGATAGCCAAGTTCTAAAACCCATGTTTCTTCAAGCAGGTGATTCTGTTTCTCTATTAACAAAATTGTTTTCTGGAAAAGTATTCCCTGTTTCACAGACGATCTTGTATTTATTCACATCATGAAGTTTGGCATACTAGTTACAGACATTTGTATAGGTAGAAAAAAAATAAAAGTATACTTGTGTTTTCTAATTGTTTTTGAAGTACCCACCAGCAGACAGCATTTGTTCCTGGTCTCTTCAGAAGAGCCAGATGGAATGAGTCAGATTTGAACTCCAAGCATTGCCACCCAATTCAGTTACTTAAACTAGACTCATGTCCTTCATATGAGACTATGCTGGCCATGGAAAAGCATTCCTCCACTATCAGTTCACAACTCAGATATTTCTCTTTTAATTTTGCAAGTTCACAGTCTAATAGATAATATGCGAAGCGCTGCACCTATAGTCTACTTTAATTCTCACAGTAACACTGAAGTCCCGGGGTCCCCAGATGGCCTACCATGAATGTTTATTACCCTTTTAAACCCTCATCTTCCGAAAGCAGAACAGGGACCTAAGAGATGCCTCGTCCTTGCCCTGAGGTCACATAAAAGGAATGACACCTATCTGCAGAGGCTGGGAGGCAGGGCTTTCCTGGTCGTCTCCCTCCATCACTGGTATCAAAAGCAAACGCAGCTCTGCCCAACAGGCTGGAATAGCTGAGCATCTGAGAACTCAGTGCCACTGAGGGTGACTCATGTGGCACAAGCGAGCCTGTTTTCTCACCCAAGAAATATTTGAAGATGGGGGAAAAGGTTTTACAGAGATTGTGGGAATTAAGTCAAACCCTTTAATGTAACCAGGCAAGCAACTGGCACAAAATACATGGTAGCTGTCTCTAAAAATCAATAATGGTAAAATTAGCAGCCCCTTCATTGCCACCCTGTGTGCTGGTCCAGCTTGAACAAGGAAGTGTTGATGTACCAGGGCTTAGCACAATCACTTGGCACAGTGTGAATGCTCCACAGAGCTCTTTCCCTTCTTCGTAATAAAAATCTTAGAGTCAGTTTAAGGACTCTATACCCTTTTTTTATTTTCTAGATTCTTTGCATTTCCATGTGCATTTTGTAATCAGCTTGTTGATTTCTACCAAAAAAAAAAAAAAAAACTCCTAAAATTTTGGTTAGGCTTGCATTAAATCTATCAGATTTGCAAAGAATTGACATCTCAATGTGTATCCATTTATTTAGGTCTTTTCAAATTTCTTTCTGCAATGTTTAGTAGTTTTTAGTATACAAGTCATACATATCTTTTGTCAGATATACCCTTAAGTATTTGATATTTTTAAGGCTATCATAAGTAGTTTTTTTACATTTCAATTTACAATTGTTCATGCTAGTATATAGATATACAGTTGATTTTTTTGCATTTTAATTATATCCTGCTACCTTCCTACATCTATACACTTTTCTAAAAAGAAAAAAATCATAAGCAAAGAGGTATTCATTCCACTACTGTAGTTAATGTTTAGTTATATTTTGACTTGTGTGGATTTGCTTTCAGTTCCACAAAAATCTAGCATGCAATTGTGCTACAGTAAGTAATTAGCTGTCATCACAGATAAATCCCAAATTCTGAGGTGAGTGATGTAATAAGTAGTTATTTCTCACTCATGTTGTAGGACAATATAGGCAGACTGGGTATCTCTCTTCTCATGTTTTATTCAGCGACCCGCACAGTGACCATTTTATGGCCCCACCTTTCCCTAAGTCTGTAGAATCCTCTCCATCCATGTAGGAGATGAGAAAAGGGAGAGGATTGTCTGAGAGAAGATGGAAAGTTTAGGGTCCGGGCCCATGTATTAGTCAGAGGACTCCAGAGAGGAAGGATCAGTAAGGAGTGTGTGTGTGTGGAGAGATTTATTATAGGTAATTGGCTCATGCAGTTGTGATTAACACATCCCAAGGTTTACAGTCAGCAACATGGAGACCGAGGAAAGCTGAAGTTTCAATTGCAGTCCAAAGGCAGGACAAACTCCAGAGTCTTATCTCACAGCCAGTCAGGCAGCGGGAGTCCCTTCTTACTCAGCCTTTCTGTTCCATTCAGATCTTTTTCTGATGGGATGAGGTCTACCCGCACGAGGGAGGGTGATCTTCACTCCGTCTGCCAATTCAAAGATGAACCTCATCCTGAAACGCCCTCACAGACGCACCTAGAGTAATGTGTGACCCAAGTCCAAACACTTAGTGGCCCATCAAATTAACACACAAAATTTACCATCACAGCCCAGAAGTAGCACAGAACTTCAGCTTATGTAAATTGTGCTTATATTCCATTGCCCAGCCCTAAGTAATATGGCCACCTGATCATAAGGGACATAGGTCAAGAGAGTCAGAGACTGTGCGTCCAGGAGGACAAAAGAAAAAAAAAAACAAAGACATATATAGTGAGCACAAGCAGACCTGCCAACCTGCATAGCAGCCTATTTGCTCTCTACCTTTCCTCAAAGTTAGTGCTTGTTATAAAATTTTCCAAAATTACTCTAAAATAAAAAATATATATGTGTAACATATATGTATGTGTGTGTGTGTGTAAAACACACACACACAAATAATATACATAGAAGGTTTTGGTATTGGGAGGAAGTATCAATTATTGAAATTGTTTGCAATAAAAGTTTAGCTGCTGGTTGCTCTATCAGTTATTTATAAGCAATTGAGATAGTTATGGAATACCCCCCATCTTGTTCCTATTTTTGTTATTTTTAAGAACATATTTCATAATAGTCAACTGCATTTTTAAATGATAATCAGCTTTTGTCAAGGACAAAACTTCTACAAAAAAAATAATAAATCATGGACTGCATAATTCCATTTGTAGGAAGAGTCTAGATTAGGAGACTCTATAGAGGGAACAACTGGAGTGGCTGCCTGGGGCTGGGGGCGGGAAGATGGTGACTGAGGGGTGACTGCTGTAGGGTTCTCTTTTGGATGATGGAGATATGATACCATTAGATTAGGGGGATGGTTGTACAGTTCTCTAAGTATACTGAAAATCATTGAACTGTTTGCTTTAAACAGATGAATTTCGTGGCATGGAGATGATATATCTCAATGGCATTTTTCTTATAATAGTGCTAATCTAGTTAACTTAATTTTTCTTGTGAATAAAAGTTTTCTGATTACCTCCTAACCTATATTGGCCAGCTAGTCACATGGTCAGCGAGTCAGTCCACAGGCCTGTGCTGAGCACCTGCACCATCTCAAGCACTGTGGTGGGACCTGGAAATGGGAACACGAGGAAGAACTTGACCTCTTCCTCTAACAAGTTCATGACCTAGTGAGGGAGTCAGACTTGTGTGAAGTACAATATACTATACTTTAGGTGCTATAATTTACATTAATACGAGGTAACATGAAAGCAGACGAAAGCTTAGTATTGCAGAGGAGTTTTTATTAACAATATTTAAGGCAACTGCATTTTCCACAACCGGTAGAAATTTTCCTTCCTTATTTTCAAGTTGGCTTGTACTTCACATTTTTGCCTGAAGTCTTTCCCCTTCTCCATTCATTTCATTAATTTCTATATTAATTTAACACATCCATGCCAGTTAGATTGTTAGATACGTAGTATTGGGAAGTGGTCACACACACAGAAGATTACCATCCTTCATGCAACATGCATATTTCACCCAGCTTGGGAAACACGCAAAACCTTCTTAGAGGAAATGATACCTGACCTTGGTCCTGAAGGGTAAGAATCAAAGAGAGTAGGAAGAACAGAAGAGGCTGCGCGAAAGCAAAAGGGAACAAAATATAGTCAGAGAACATTCTTTTTCTTCTGTGTCTGTCCATATTCGTTAAGATATACATGTTAGCTGTGGGAGAAGATATACCCCTCAAAATTTTAGTGGCTTATCACAAAAGCAATTTTTTTTCTTCCTCATGAAAAGTCCAAATGGTGGGGACTGGATGGCAGAGTTCATTCAGACACTTTGTGACATTCACCATGTGGTGTCCCCGGCCAGCCGAGGGGCTGCCATCTAGCCAGCAGAGGGGAAGGAGAGTGGAAGATTGCACTCAAGGTTTCCCAGCCAGGCCTGCAAGTGGGAGACATCACTCCTGCTGGCCTTCTCTTGACCAGAAGCCTGTTGTGTGGTCCCGTCTAAAAGAAAGTAATCCAGGGAAATGGAATTCCTGCCTAGGCAGCTGCTTCTTAGCAACACGACAGCTCTGTTCCATGGAAAGGGACATAAATCTTTGGCAGACAACTTGATTTCTGACATCCTCACTTGAAAAGGAGTATATCTTTTATATGCCTTTTATATCAAAAAGCACAGAATTACATTTAGGAATTATTATCACTTTTATCAGTTTGCTTGCAAACCAAGTGAATCTTCTGAGAATGCTCTTGAAACATGTTCAGTATTCATTGAGACTCCCATTTTATTTTTCTAATTATTGACATGTAGGATAATCTAATTACAGAGGGGTGATTTCTTCACCTGGTACCTACAGAATGCCAGGCACTGTTTACTGTTTAATAAACTTCTGATTCAGTTATTATGAAAAGGTATTATTTTCATAGGGCTACCATAACAAAATATCACAGATGGGGTAGTTTAAACAATAAGAGTTCATTTTCTCCCAGTTCTGGAGGCTAGAAGTTCAAGATCAAATTGCAGGCAGAGTTGGTTTCTCTGACATCTCCCTCCTTACAGATGAGAGAGAGGCCACCCTCTTTCTTCCTCTTTATACAGTTTTCCCTCTACGGCTAGTGTTTTGCAACTTTTTTATCTCACAGCACACTTGAACCTACAGTTAAATTTTTGCAGCACATTCAAATGATATTGATCCAAAAAAGGAGTAAAAAAAAAGAAGATGAAACTGGCTTTGAACTTCTTTTGCAAATAATTAATCATCTTCAAATTTTTTCAAGGCATACCTGAGAGCCTCTCATGGCACACTCATGTGCCACGGCACAATGGTTGAAAATCACTGTGCTGCATTCACACCCCAGATGTCTCTCAGTGTGTCCAAACTTTCTCTTCCTATAAAGAATAGGTCTATCCCTAACAGCCTCATTTTAACTTATCACCTTATTGAAGGCCCTACCTTCAAATATAGTCACACGGCCACGGTACTAGGACTTAGAGCTTCAGCGTCTGAATGGGGAGGTATGTGATTCAGCCCATCGCAGATAGGGAAACGGAGACTCAAAGAAATTAACTACAATAACTGGAAAATGACAGAGCCGAGATTCTAACCCAAACATTTCTGTCATCCAAGTCTCTTTTCACCACGTAGATGTCACAGTCGGGTATGTTAAGTTCAACATGTAGATGGTGGTTTAATGCCTCACAAATTAATGGTGATTTAATTTCCCCAGACCTCCTAGTGAAATTAAATATTCACTCAGAGCTTCTCTAACTCTACTCTCATTCATCAAGAACTAACAAACCTCATCCTTTGTCTACTCGTCTAATATTACAAGCGCGCTAAATAATGCTGGCCTAGAGAGTCGGTGGTTTTTGTGTTCCTATTGTTTCAGACAAATTCATCTCTTGAAAAGTTTACTTCTTAATTAACTAGTTCTGGCATCCTCATGAAAGCATCATCAAGTTAATTTTAATTTTTAAATTGTGTTACTGACACAGGGGACCATTATTACTCAGAATCTTTTCTTTTCATGGAAGATTGAGATTGACAATGAACTTAGCTGGTTAGCTATCCCAGCCTGTGCTGGATTTATTTTGCATGACCACAGTGAAATCTTTCCATCTACACATTCTCCATACAATATGATGTTTACGTTTCTCCTGTGAAGAAGGAGGATTAGTCTTTCTTACATTTGAATACGATATAACCAATGACTCTAGCAGAAGTCATTAAATGACTACTAAATGATCACTAAATGATCCCCAAGGCCAGGTCATGAAAGGCAATGTATGGTAAGCCTAGTTCCTTTGGGAAGCTCACTCTTAAAACCCAGCCACCATGCTGTGAGGAAGCCAAACAGCCATGTGTACCTGTTCTGTTTTAGTAACCCAAGGGAAGTCTCAATTGAAAGCCAGTGTCAAACACCAGCTATGTGAGAAATCCTTTGAGTTGACTCCAGTCCAATCCACTGTCTTGTTGAAACTGAATTTTTCAGGTACTATTTTATATTGCAATAGATGACTAGAACAGATTTTAGTATGTGAAAATATGGTGCTGCTGTCACTATATTCTAAAACATATGGTATTAGCTTTTGAACCAAGTAACAGGCAGAAACTGGAAGGGTATTGAAAAAGTATTAGTGAAAGTCAAAATGACCTCAAGAAAAATATCTTGGAGAAAAGACGGAAGCCTAAAGCACCCTGAGTAGTCTGTCAGTGAGGGCTTAAAGGGAAGCTGCAAGAAAGGAGAACTTTGTAAGATAGCAGCAGAATTTTTGGCAATTCTGTCACTTGCAATAACATGGAAAATAATAAATTGTGCCTAATGATTTGACCTAAGATAACCAGGCAGAATATTGAAAGTGCCACTTGGCTTCTTCTGACATGTGAGGGGACAGAAATAAGTGCAAGAGTGAATTGTTATTCTTCTTAGTAAAGTATCTCAAGAATGGAAGAAAACGTATCCGATGTGCTCAATACGACTATGAAACTTATATATAAACACACATTCATGCAAATGATAAAATACAAAGATAGTCCAGCAAGAAGAGGAGGGGGAAGGGAGGGAAGAGGAGGGTGAGTAGAGAGAGGATATTTGGTGGGATCTCACCTAATGTACACAAGGCGAAGGTACATTTCAAAACAACTAGGAGTATTTTATAAATGCTGTACCACAAAAGTAAGTGAGGTGATGGTTCTGTTAATCAGTTTGACTTAAGCATTCCACACTGTATATCAGAGCATCCCATTGTACCCCATAAATGTATACAGTTAATGATTTAATAAAAATTTAAAAAGAATGGATTATTAAATACGAAGGGGGAAAGATTCTTTCTGTATAAAAAAAAATGGGTTGTCCTTTTTTAGTCTCTCCAGACAGTAAACGAATCTAAAATTAATAAATATTCTTAGGCAAAAATTGAGATCACTGATTCGAGTTCTCAAGTGGAAGACAAAACCCAGAATAGCTGATATCAGAAAGTTTCACTGAGACATACTCTACTATTAGCCCCCGCCCTCATTCCCACGCACACTTTTGCTTTGGTAAGTATGAACCCCTATACCAGCTGCGATTAAATGGAACATTTCTATTCAACAAATTCACCTGTTACCTCCAACTGTTATCCAGTCTTGCTTCACCCCATCCTGGTTTACCCTTCTCCTCTAGCAACAGATCATACAATGCCATGTTGCTAGTACCTTTTCATTCATCTCTTCAAAACACTGGTTTTAAACAATGTTTTTTTTTTGGCATTTGGTAGGTATACACACACACACACACACACGTACATGTTTGTTGGATGAATAAATGAATACTATGCATCTGATACAGGAATCACTGTGGGTTACCACTCAATGTGCCATTATTGGTGTTATGGCCCCTTCTCTCAATAGTTTCATAGCCAATTATTTTAACTGAGCTCCTATCAGGACCTATGATGGAAATTAGGAATACTAATTTAACAAAAATATTATCCCCAATCTCAGGAATATTCCACTTGTAAGGATAGACATACACAAACACTTATTTTCCAGTGCACTAGGTGTAAACATAAAGGTTTCACAGGATATAAAAGGAGCAAAAAGGAGTATCTAACCAAACCTAAGGAAGGGTAAACAAAAAAAGAAGTTTTCATGCAGTTGGTGATCCAGGAGCTGAGAAGAGCCAACCAGGTTACAGTAAGTAGGGAGAGGGAATCAAAGCAAAGGGCTTCTAGGCCCAGTAGACAACTGAACTACAGGCAAAAAAGGTGGTGAGCAGTGTGATGAATGGGGAGAACTTCCTTGGTTTGAATTTGCCAAGATACAAAGTACAAGGCAGGAGGTATTATAGGGATCATAGATATTATACTAGAGGGGTAGGCAGGGACTCTGAAACTGGAGAGAAGGTATTACGCTTCATCCTTTAGAATGGTATATTCAAAACCCATTTGAGGACATATTCATTTTTCCCATGTCTATAAATGGATTATAGTTTTCATTTTTCTTATCTTCATTAATAATATCTGTGAAATCATGAACTTGATGTGCTATCTAATTGATGGTTTGTTTGAACTCACATTAAAACAAATTTAAAAATAACCACTAAATTAAAATATTCTTCCTTGAACTACTTACAGTGATGCCACATGAAAGTACGCTTTAGGAATATCTATTTGGATAATGAGGAACCACCAAAGAGCCAGAAGAGCTTTGAGGAGTGGAGGGGCAGTATTAGATTCAAATTACAGAGGACATTTTCCGTGCTCGTGCAGAATACGGGCTTGAGGAAGATGAGGCTGATGTCAAGGAATTCATTAGGGAAGTCTGACAGTGACCCAGGCAGGGTATTATAAGAACCTGAATTAGAATTCCTGCAGACATTTCAAGACCTGCCACACACCAGGTAAGAGTTTGGGTACTAGAGATTCTGCAGTTAACATGACCCATGAAGTTTCCATCCATCCTCATAAAGTTTATGGGATGGATGGGGTCCAACAATAAGGAAAAAAACAAATACAAGTAATTTCAAGTAAATAAAATAGGAAGATGATACACTAGGGAATAACTGAATGGAGGTGGCAAAAGACAGTGAGGGTTAGATGGGGTAAGGGTTGGAGAGGATGGTTACTCTAAATCAGGGATCCGAATAGGTTAGGGTTGGAGTTAGGAGGTACAGTTGGTGATCCAGGAGCAGAGTCTTAAGGACAACAAGAGCCAACCAGGTTACATGAAGTAGGGAGAGGGAATCAAAGCAAAGGGCTTCTAGACACAGTAGACAGCTGAGGAGGTGACATTTGAGCTGAGACCCTATAACAAGAGAGAGCCAACTGAGTGGGAGAGTGTGAAGCAATTGAAGTTTAGAAATACTGGAAAAATCAGTTTAGAAAATCAGATAGGCTAGGATGATGCTGACTAGGTAAGAAGAAAGAGTCAAGGATGGGCTATTTTTAAAGTTATAATATGTCTTGGATCCCCCCATTGATTAACTTTTCCAAGTTTCACATAGGCTTACCTTATAGGTTGACTGCATCTCTATTTGTCTCAGATTCTCTATTTGTTACATGTTTGAATATCATCACTATCTTTTTTCAAAAATGTGCTATTCAACATCCTTTGGTTTAATGCCAAAAATTCACAGCTAAATGTCTCTGTATTTTTACAATGGCCTATTTGGTTATAAAGTCCACCTCGGCATTGCCAATGTAAAATACACTTTTGAAAACTATGAACAAAGCTTTTGAATTAGTGAATTTATATGAAAACTTGCAACCAAAAAAGAAAAAAAAAATCCTACTTATTTCATCCCAAATAAATTAATAAAAACCCTAGGGTTTGTTTAATGCAATTTTATGCTAAACGTATTCAATATTATGTTAGAGCGATGGCTTCCTTCAGCAGGGTTGGAGACTGCACACAAGAAGCATTTAATTATGAATGCCATAATTTGCTCAATTGATGCCTGTCTTTTATCTGCAAGCCATAGATAATTTTCTCTAAATAAATGCAATCATGAAAATAATATTTAAGACAGGAAAATAAAAATGTATTTGCTTGATATAAACCAAACACTGCATAGTCAAAACTCATGGCCCTCATGACAAATAAACATCTCTTAAATTCAGATTTCAGAGGTATCAAGGTATCATATATTATTAAGGAGCTATTTTCCAGATAATAATTAGAGGCTGTATCTTCATAAATAAAGTGGGGATTTTATTTTCAGTGGGAATCTGATTTTAAAGGAATATTAAAAGTGTACTCATTTGGGTATTTTTAATGCTTTTTAGAAAATCATTAAATAACACGCACAATGAATTGATACATAGTAAGATGTGTAAATTTCATTCTTCTCCCCAAGCTCCCCAAAGAGAGAGTTCCTCAATTCAAATGGAATCTCCCCATGAAAAAGATTTTGAAAGTAAGAAATTATTTAGAAATTTCAGCCCTCCTCTTTCTCATCCATGAATCTGTGCTCTTGGCTGCCATAATTGTTAAAATTTGTACTTCCATTTTTTTTTACTATTTATACAGCTATAGCATAAAACACGAAAAATGCTTTTTTAAAAAATAGAATAAATAAATGGAATTATGCTTGCATATTCTATTTATTACTTTATATTGCTATCAGTATGGAGGTCATTTTATGACCATTATCTTTGTTCCCAACTCTTTAAAGTGGCAAGTCAGGCAGTGAATACCCATTGGGACCACAAACTAGAAAGGGTACTCCATACCTTGGCCAGCCCGGAGGAAGCCAAGGTGACACAGACACAGCAGCTATCCTTAAACATTGATGGAACTGAGAACTTACCTGGTTTGATTTCATTCAACCAAGATTCTCATTTCCATTTACAATAAAGTGGGCAAGAGCTACCCAGATATGAGCACCTGCTTAGCAACTAAGGGCTTACTGTCCCTTTCTTCAAAACTCAAAACACTTCACATTTCTGCTCTGAATTCTAGCAGTGTGGAGAAAAAATAATTTCCTTTCGATACAACAAATACTGAGATTGCTGTTTATAGAGACTCTTCATCAGTTGCCTTAAAATATGTCTGCTTGTTGAGTGAAAGATTGACATAGATGGCTTTCAGAAAGAAGTTAAACTTATTTTTTTTCTTTTTATTAAGACATATACTCATAGATCATGAATACATTTCTGCATCTGTGGGGTACAATGTGTTAATTTTTAAATATAATTTGGAATGCTTACATCAAACTACTTAATATAGCTTTCACTTCATTTACTTAATTATTGTGTTAAGACATTTATGTTCTATACTTGATAGATTTGACTTATACCCTTGTGATATGCTCTATAGGTGTGGTCCCCCCTCCCATCCCCTTCCTTTTCCCTCCTTCATCCTGGGCTATAGTTGTGATTTATCTTTCATAAGAAAGTGTGAGTAATTATAAATTGGTTTCATAAAAGTACTGAGTACATTGGATACTTTTTCTACCATTCTTGAGATACTTTACTAAGAAGAATATGTTCCAGCTCCGTCCATGTAAACATAAAAGAAGTAAAATCTCCATCTTTTTTAATGCTGCATAGTATTCCATGGTATACATATACCACAATTTATTAATCCATTAATGGGTTGATGGGCACTTGGGCTTCTTCCATGACTTGGCAATTATGAATTGAGCTACAATGAACAATCTGTTGCAAATATCTTTGTTGCAAAGTGATTTTTGGTCCTTTGGATATACACCTAGTAGAAGAATTGCAGGGTCAAATGGCAGTCTACTTTTAGATCCCTGAGTGTTCTCCAAATGTCTTTCCAAAAGGAATGTATTAGCTTGCATTCCCACCAGCTTTTAAAAATATGTGTATGTGCATAAATATATACACAGAGGGTATACCCTCCTTGTATGTACGTGTGTGTATAGATCAGTGTTTTTGAACCGTTTTTTGATCTTACCGCACACTTGAACCTACTTCTGCAACATACTTAAAGTACAATGATTAAAAAAAAAAAAATAGTAAAAATAAGAATGTACTTACCATGGTTTGAATTTATTTCAAGAATAAGTTAATGATCCTTAAAGATTTTCATACAACACCTAAGATCCTCTTATAGGACACCATTGTGCTGCATACCCTCTGTGTATTCCTGTAACTGTTTTCCAAGCCTATGGAGATATGCCATGTTAATAAGTTTGGAGTGTAACACCATGAAAGTAACTGATATGACATGGTAGAAAGAGCTCCAACCCCAGAGTGAGAGAATTTGAGTATGATAATAAATATATATATATATATATATAAATTAAATTTGGGTATGATGTAAAATAAATATAAACTAAATATCCAGAAGAACTCACTTCTTCTGATTACTTTGCTTCGATTCTTTATAGCCCTCAAACATTATGACTTCCCTTTACAACCGCATTTTCCACCATTCCTCCTTCATGTTCTCTTACAGAAATCCAACAATAACTGTTCAGTTTCCCATCTGGGCTTTGCTAGCTCCTGTCTTCACTTCCACATATTTCCTCTGCTTGCAAGACCTGTCACTCTTTTCTGTATATCTTCTAAGTCTCATTTTCTTCCCCCCAGAGAGAGTTTATTTTGTTTGTCTTCCTCTGAAGCTCTCAAAAGTCCTTTAACAGTTCATGTACTATAATGTATGGTTACGGGTTTCCTAAGTATAAGCACTTCATGAGGACAGACCTTGTGTGTTTAATCTTTGTCATTCTAGTGCCTTAGTGTGATACAAGATGGAATGAATGAATGTGCAGCCAAAGGAACTTTCATTTTCTTGTTGATAAAATGGGGGAAATAGTACCTACTTCATGGATTGTCCTGAGTATTACATTCAATTAGACATTGTAAATAAATATCTTTTGTAAATCCTTTGTAACAATAACAACCTCCAAAAATCTAAGGTGCTTTAACACTATTTTCTAATATAAAAGGACCTTGAAGTATTGACTTAATTTCCAATAAGAGCAATAGAGTCAAGAGAGTAAATAAATATTAGGAAAAAAATTATTCTATGTCATGAGTCAGGCTTCAGAAAGTATCCCTTTGATCATGACTTTGAAAAGGTGCATGGTCTGGAAAATTCATCGAATGAGCAATTGAAAGCAACTCTTTGATCTCTGAATTTGTGTCAAACTGGCCTGGATGGTGAGAGTTTATATTTGTTTTCCACAGTAATGTACATGTGTGAATGTCACTGATTTGGAGACAGAGTTCTCTGTCTTAAACGTTCGGCTATGAAGCCGCTGACCCCTTCCTGGTTGCAATCAAGCTGATGTTATTTTACTTAAAGTACTAGTGACCTGTTGAGTGAACCAAAAGTGGTCATCCTGACAAAGGCAGATTTGGGGGAGAATTTAAGGGTAACCAGGCAATTTACTAAAGTGTTTGGCAGATGCTATTGCTCTGCAACCTCGCAAACATCAGGAACATTAGCACAGAAACCTGTATTACCATGGGAAATTGATAGTGGGTGACACGTCCATGCCAATTATTTCAAGAGTTCCTACAAGATAGAAGGCAAAATGAAGTTTAAAGACACACAAAATATATAATTCCTCTTATCTGAAGAACCTGCCAAGGTTGTAATCAGCACATAGCATACTGTCTGGCATGCAACAGATTTGCAATAAATATTCAGAATGAATAGAGGTGGAAGTTAAGATTCGTATGCTTTAGAGCAGTAGTTCTCAACCTTCCTAATTGCTGCATTGTTACAAATGGAATAAAGGGGTCATGACCCACAGATTGAGAACCACTGCTTTAGGGGATTCCATTCAGAATGAGAAAAAATAACCAAAAGATTAAAATTACAACGATTAATAGATTTCTTCCTATTAACTACTAGCCTCATGATTTTGAACTTGATAGTGGTATAGAAAATAAACAACCCACTGTATGGTCAAGGATGAGATGGAAAGAACCCCTCTGAAATGTGACACTCTTTACTTTTCCCAGACCATCTGATGACTCTCCAGGCTGAGAAACCAATACAGTCCAACCAGTAAGGACTCAGCCTCTAGAGTCAGACCACAGCCTACAGATTACTACCTAGGTAGATAAGTTGGACAAGTTACTTAACCTCTCATAGGACGGTAGACAGAAAACACTTAATACAATATTTTGTCCAAAATAAAGATGTAATAAATATTACTCATAATTTTCCTACTACTAAGGACCCATATAAAGCAGATACTCATCCATTTTTCTTGTATACATCATTTAAACCATACATGCTTCAGTCTCCATATACGTAAAATATGAGAATAATAAAATCTATGTTACTGAAATGTTTGGAGGATTGAATGAAGTGATATGTGTGAAAAGTACTGTGGAATCATATGAAAAAGTGAGACATTGAGAGAGAGAGATGTCAGGGATTTCTCGGAAAAGCAGGAGTTGAATTCATTTCTCTAATATGATTCCTTCTGTATTCCCTCAGAAATGAACAAATATCAATAAGAAGGAAAAAAATCAGATATGCAGGATATATGATTCTTCGTAGATGAAGAACTTGCCAAAGTAGTAGTCAGAGAAGACTTAGAAGGTTACAGACAAGAAGTAAAGAAACCCATGGGTCAGTGAGGAGGTCCAATTGGATTGACTCTACTGGTCAGTCTGACCCACTGAAAAGCACAGCAGCTGCCAGAGATCAGCAGCAAGGATCATGTGACAGTCTTGCTCCCAGCCTGCACTTAGGGGAGACATTGTCACAGTTGGTTCTTAATGAGGACAACTGTGACAAGTAAAGAATGAGGGCACTGCCCCAGTTAACTCACAGCTGCTCACCTCAAATACAGAAAAGAAGCCTTGGAACAGACAGCAAACTCCCTCTTGTGACTGCCCATTATTTCTGATCCTCTCCTAACTCGTGAACAGGAGACCAGTGGCTCTCAATTCTCAGTGTGCAGCAGAATCACATGGAGGGTTTGTTAATACATACTTTGCAGGGGCCCACCCCCAAATATTCTAGAGCAGGGCCTAAGAATATGCATTTCTAATATGTTTCCAGGAGATGCAGATGTGGTCAGTCTGGGGAACACACTGTGAGAACATTGCTCCAGACCCATACTGTCATTTACAGTAGCCACTACTACACTGGATTATTTAAAATAAAATTTAAATGAGTAAAATGAAATAAAACTGGAAAGTCAGTTCTTGATTTGCTCCAGCTACTTGTTAAATACACGCTAGTCACATGTGGCTAATGGCTACCATATTGAACAGCATAGATAGCATTTCTCTCATCATAGAATATTCTACTAGACAGCCTTGATCTGGGATAACCAAGTACAACTGTAGTGTCAGGGCCACCACCATGCACAACTGCATGGGCCACATTTGTCCTGTGTGCACAGATGCCCTGGGAGTTGTACAATATGGCAGAACTGGCAATCATCTAAGCTTTTTCTTTCTTCCTTCTTTTGGATCCTAAAGATGAAAAGGAAGAGTCCCATAATCTCTGACAGAACTCATCTCATTTCCCCAAAATAGACGAGCCAAGACCTCCCTTTGCCAGAGTGAGCAAGTGGAAAAGAGCTGGGTGTATTAAGAGATACCTCAGAAAAGAAGTCTTGTTCTGAGGAATCAAAACAATACTATCCTATGAAAGAAAATTATTCTTTAGAAAAAGGAGTTTTCCAAAACCCTAATGTCAAATGGATCACAACAGTATTCAGTAGACTAATGCTGTGTGAAAGCAGGATATGCGGTTATGAAGAACTGAAACTACAGGTTGAGTAATACATCAAAGTCAAAGCGGTAATGGAGGCAAACAATACATTGAATGGTGAGAAACCCACGTCAGTGGAATACAAGATTAACTCAAGCCATCCAGTGGGCAGAGGCCATGTATAGTGAAAGAAAAATTATAGGAGGAAAGATAAAATATAAAGGAAATCTCCAAGAAGACCCCATGTGCATGTGACAAGGATTTTGGAAGTAAGAGCATGATAGTGAAGTAAAAACATCAATACAAGAAAACTTTTATTTTTCCTTTATGGGCTAAAGAATGCCTTGAATAATAAGTCATAGATTTATTGAATGTGGCAATATTTCTGCAAAAACTGACTTTTACTGGGAAATTGTTAATTTTTATAATTTCAAGGGTAAGGAAAAAGTCCTTTAAGATTTTAGGCAGAGACATTAACATAACAAAATGGACTATGGAGAAATTTCTATAGGATTTTTAGGAAAATGGATTAGGACTCAAGATTCAAGAGTTATACGCCCAGTCAAGGTATGTATGCAAGATCATGGTCAGTTATCTTCAGATATATATTTTAGAAACCAACCATTTTGAAATAAGTGCTCAAAGATATACTTCAGTTGATAAAAGGATGATTAATAATAAAATGATCAAGAATGGAAAAGGAAAATATTAGTGTAAAGGATTCTGGAATATAAAACGAAAGTGGTAAGACATAAAATAAGTTTTCATATAATTGTCTTCAATGTGATTGTAACACATTATAAATCTACAAAGAAAAAATTTAAAAGAGAAGAAATATACAATAACATAGTATAAAGACTTTATTTACAACCCTAGATTATTATTTTTTTTATTAAATCATAGCTGTGTACATTCATGCAATCATGGGGTACAATGTGCTGGTTTTATATATAATTTATATACAATATTTTCATCGAACTGGTTAACATAGCTTTCATGGCATTTTCTTAGTTATTGTGTTCAGACATTTATATTCTACATTTAGTAAGTTTCACCTGTACCCTTCTAAGATGCACCATAGGTATGGACCCACCAATTACTCTTCCTCCACCCATTCGCCCTTCCTCCTCCCCTCCCTTGCCTCTTTTCCCATATACTTGTGCTGTAGTTGGGTTATAGCCTTCATATGAAAGCTATAAATTAGTTTCATAGTAGGGCTGAGTACATTGGATACTTTTTCTTCCATTCTTGAGATACTTTGCTAAGAAGAATATGTTCTAGCTCCATCCATGTCAACATGAAAGAGGTAACCCTAGATTATTTTAACATAAATTGGGAAATGGGATGAGTGGGGAGCTTGGGGAATAGAGATAACAAGTATGCTAATTTCCTTATTTTAGGAATGCAAATGGCTCAGTAGCCAGGAGATGAGTACCTAGTTAATATGCTACTGCACCCCTTAGTGGTTGTGTAATCCAGGGTGGTTACGTAACATCTAGGCATTAGGCTCCTCACCTATGAAATGGGAATACCAAAATACCCCAGAGTTGTTGGGGGATGGATCAGATGATGCATATGAAGTATTTAACACCTACAAGTGTTCAGTAGGATGAGCCATTAACTTACAATATAAAGACAGAGGTCAAAAGATACTCTTGAAAATAGAGGAAATATGTCTGAAGGTGATTTTTGTAACATAAAAGGAATGACTAAATGAACTCGTACGCACACATTCTCCAAAACATTACAAAAGACCAAGTACACTCTATGAAAAGACCGAAACAAGAACTAATGTGTCAGTTATTTGAATATTTCAGGGATTGATATTATAGAGCCATTAGAACAAACATTTCTTCTTTTTTAGGTCATATTTCAATTTTCTAAAAAGTTAGAAAAACACAGTTATTTTTGTTGAGAGAAAATATATGTGCATTGAAAACACAAGACAAAAGATAATACATATGAAAATGTCACTAATAATTATTGTTAGGTATGAGAATTATAAGTGTTTTTCTTCTCTTGTTTATTTGTACTAAGAACTGTAATGAACAAATATGTTCTAAGCAAGAAGAAGAGGTTGTTTTGCTGTATTTTTAAGTAGCTTATTATAAACCATTATTAACACTCAGGTGCATAATTACTATAAAATTTTTCTTAATATGCAAACACCTATGTATTTATTTCATTCTGTCAATCAAAGAATATTGATTATCTACTCTGTTCCAGGCTTTGTTCTAACCTTCAGATTAGCAATGGGGACAAAAGGAACAAAAATCTCTCTCCTCCAAGGGCAGCATAAATAATTAAAATGTATAATTGGAAGAGAGCAGCATGAACAAGTAACATATATATTTTTTATATTGATAGTGGCATGAAGAAAATAGAAAGCATAGAAGGGATAAGAATTAATGGTTTACTTTTTAAATAGGGTAATCCTTCAGGCCTCATTGAGAAAATTATAAAGTCAAGTCTCATCAGGAATAGACACTTAAATGTGGTTTTGGAGGGGGCCATGTGGCTTTCTAAAGAAAGTCCCAGGCAGAAGGTACTATAAGTACCAAGGTTATGATGCAGAAGAATACCCAGTGCATTAGAATAGCAAGTCGTGAAAAGGAGAGGTCTAGGAATTTCGGTTGGAGAATCAAGTCAAAGGGGCCACAGGGCTGAGAACACATGTGGCCTCACAGGCTATTTTAAGGATTTTGGTTTTTTCCTCGGGTGAACTGAGGGGCCACAGAGGTGTTGAGCAGAGGAATAACAGGCTTTGATTTGGCCATACTAGGATCACTCTGACTTCTTTGTTGAGAATTGCCAGAGAGCTGCGAGAGTGGAGCCTGGGAGAACAGTTAGGAGGAGATTACAATAATCCAGCAAGAAAAGGATGGGTGAAAAAGAGGCAGGAGTCACCAAGATTTGCAGCGTGATGGGTAAGAGGCATGTGAGGAAAGGAGGCATCAGGACGACCATAAGACGGTTGGATACACTGGTCTGGAGTTCATGGGAGAAGTCAGGTTGAAAATAGAAATTTGGAAGCTGTCATTGGAAGCTGTCAGACTGGATGAGACCAGCAAGGGAATAAATGAAAACAGGAAAGGGACGAGGTCCAAGGATGCCAAGCCCCAGGGTACTTCAATGCTTGGGCATTTGAGAACATGAAGAGGATTGATCAAAGGAGAATGAGAAGAAACAGCCTGTGAAGAGGATGAAAATCACAAGCGTGTGTTATCTTGGGAACTAAATGAAAAGCGTTTCATCCAGGAGAGGGGATAATTGTATGGCTTGGTAGGTCAAGTACATTGAGGGTTAGGAAAGTACATTTTAGCAATGTGGAGACTTTGCTGATATTGATAAGAGATGTTTCAGTCAACAGATATGGATTAAAAACCTATTTAGAGCAGACTTAGGAGACGCCTGCTTTGCAGAGCTGGAACACCACTTTCCATATTTCCCTACTTTAAGTTAATATTCCCGTTCCTGCGTTAAAGTGTTAGAAACTGCAAGTTGATTGAATTTCACTTTTTCCCAGCCATAGAAAATTACATGATGGCTCCAAACCTGAAAATTGCTCTGTCGTATTTTGCTAAGTGAATACACCATTTACCAACATCTCAAGTTAAAGTAGATCTCTCCAGCTTCTAGGATCATGAAAAAACTGAAGCAAATGTATAGACCCTTTTGTGGAGGCCCCTGGCTGCTATTTTTGTAATGTCTTCTTCAATTGGTTGAAAGGTCACGTGAAAGATAGCACAGATGATCGATTTTCTAAGCCACTTTACATACATTTAAAGCACATCTAATTTTTCTCTCTGGACCAGATAGAAACATTAGCAGAAGAGAGCATCACTCATTGTTGCCATGGCTATAGCTTCAAGCCCTTATAGAGGATTTTTGTTTTACATTAGATATTTCTTGCCATAGCAACAGCAGGGTTGGTTTAAAACACAACTTGCTAGATAAAATTTATCTATAATATTTCTGTGTATTTCCTATGGTGTGTCTTGTTAATATGGATTGCATTCTTGATGACTCTCCTGCTTTTTTTTTTTGAAATGTAATGTCTCTTGAGATACGTGTGAGAAAAATCTAGGCTGCTCATTGCTTACAGGAATAGAAAACTCGCAGATACATTTGAATGCATTATATCTTCAGAGCTTTTATTGAGGATATTTGAGTGACTTTGACTCCAAATTCAAAGTATATGTTTTGAAAATTGAATCAGAGTGATTATTCATCTTAAAGTAATTAAAAATAGTTTCTGTCCTTTTTACATGGCAAAATCGGTTTCTTTTTTATTTAAAGATTACAGATATATTTGTTTGTTTACTTTATTTCTTCTGAACAGTTCTTTTTTTCACATTTATAACCCACTGAGATAGAATAAAAATAGGAAGTTTTTATAATAAATGGAAACCAGGGGACTGATACTATTGAAAATAACAGACTTGAATGAAAGAGGCTTTTTCCTCTCTTCCCCTAACACAATCTCTTCTTTTGGGGAAAATGCATGGTTACAGAGCCTGCAGTATTACAAGGAAATACATTTTGGTAAGAGAGAAACAAAACCTCTTGGTTCCAAACGTAGTTATTCATTAGAGGCCATTTATTCATCTGGCTGTAGGCTATGGGAATTACTTCTAGCACAGAACTCCCTTTGAAATCTCTAACTCCCTAGGGGTTTAGAGATAGCTGAGAAACTACCCCTGTGAACTTGGCTTATACATGGGAAACAAAGACGTTCATGGTTGAGGGTAACAGAGGAGAGATGTGTAGGAAGGGCAAATGTAGCTAGCTTTCTTTGCTTGTAACAGGAGCTTCTTTCAATGTGAAGCTCATGCCAGCACAGATCAGGCACTCTACCAAAAAGATACAATAATTTAGTAATGCAGTCTGCCCAGGCAGCTTAGCAGCTGGAAATGAGGGCGCCTTGGGATTTGCTATAAATGGTGGGGAAATTGGCTGATAGCTTCTCTCTTATATCAAGCAAAGGGAGCAAGAGGAAAGATTAGAAATGTTTGAAATCAGAGTCAAGCAGCATTGTCTGCTCTGGTCCAGGAGCTGCCAGAACTCCAGCATTCTCTGGCTTCTGCATTAAATGCTGAGCTTGGCAGAGAATAGGGCTAATAGACCAGGAAACAACAGAGCTTACCTGGATGCGTTTTCAGAAAGGCAGCTGCTGATTTTAAGTTATTTAGTGGAGGGAATATTACTATATGCTCCATCTAACGCCATTCAGCAACTACGCACAGCAACTGTCTTTAGGCTGATCGTGAAATCAGAATAAATATCCAGAGGTCACTGCTGATACCTGGAAGAGGCCCAGTGGGTACTTTTCAAACTCCAGTGATACTCAGTAGGACACGTCAGTGAGGCACATTGCACTGACGCTGGAGGACCTTCTGGGGTAAGCCATCCACACAAAGCCTTGTCATGTATTAGAGAAATGCAAACTGTGGACTAGCCAGGCTTATATCTCATACTGGCTGTTCTGTTCATTAGCTGTGTGATTCCTCATCAGCACAATGTCATAATAATACCTGTCTCAGAGGCTTACGTCAGGATTAAATGAGATAGGACGAACTTGAACAAGAAGGCACAATAAAAAATGTTGGTTTCCCTTCCTGCGTATGGATTCTTAGCCTTTGTAATTCTCTTCCAAGGCATTAGAGTTTATTTAAATTAGTTTCACACACATTGGGAAACTTCAGTTGGTGTTTGACCTTGAGGAATTAAGGAAAGGCCAGTCCTACCTAGTTGCCTCTGTGGTGGTGATTTGTTTGACTTACACTTTTATCTCAACACATGTGTGAGCTGGAAAGACATATTAGCCACCAGCTCCATGACTAGGAAAAGCAGATAAATAAACTATAATAAGGTTCATATATAAGTTGACATTATAAATTAGAAAAAAAACCAGCTAGATAACATTTCTCCGTGATATTTCTAATAAGACCCAACACCCTTCTAAAAGCTCGGTGAGAAATATTGACAGTATATATTAGGGAAGTTTATCTCCTTGTTATCTTTAGTCAAATGAAGTTGATATAGCATTTATACAGAAATCACACTCTGTGATTATTTTGCCTGTACCCTATCTTTTTTCACTAAATATCATAGAATAACTGACACTCTTTAAAAAAGTACCGAAGCACTTTTAGGGTTAAGCTGGCGGACAAGAAGCAGCCAGTGCATACTGCTATCAAGGAGGGGGAGATGTCCACCTGGGGACAGACCTTCTTGGAAGAGCATTATCAATCACCAGAGAAGTGACAGGGAACATTCAGAGTGAAGGAGAAGGTGACAGGGTGATCCATTCTGCAAGATGGGAAGATGTCTGGGGGAAGGACAGGAGGAGAGGGCCCCGGGGCTCCACGTTCTCCTCACTCTCTCCCAGGCACTGCAGCCTGAGCTGTGAGGGGGTCCCCACTGCCACCACAGACCTCTGCACTGATCAGGGAGGCTCGGGGCCTCAGGGAAATGCCGGAACCTCGGGATGGAGCCATGCGCCCCGCTACAGTGCTGGAGTCGTGGGGTGGAGACTTGGAGTCTGTGTGGCAACATTGTTCCAGAAGTGGGAGCAGCAGGGACCTGGTGGCTTCTGTTCCTGGGTTACTGAAACTAATGCCATTCTGACCTCTCAGGTCCAGGGCACCAGGTGCTGTGGCCACCTCCACGTCATCCCTGCTGGGCCAGTCGTGGAGCGTGCAAACATCACTAAGCTAAACTCGCCAGTTAAAAGGAAGATGGTGAGATAGAAAGAAACAAGATCTATCTTTATGTTCCTTATAATAAATACATCTATACCTAAGGGTGCACACAAAAAATAAGAAGATGAAAGCAGTTACACCTGAGAAATATTAGTGAAAGGAACACTGGGGTAGCTACAGACATATTACCTTCAGGCCAAATAGACTTTATCACTGAAGGCATCACTAAGGATATAGAGGATCGTCATGAAACAATACCAGTTCCAGTTAACCAGGAAAATATAAAAACTCTAAACATGTATTCATTGAAATTATATATCATATATACCATGCGATATGCATATATGTAATAGAACTTTACAGAAAAAATCGTGAGTCAACTAAAACTGACCTCCCATGGCAGGCCACTCCATACATGAATACTTCCCTCTTCTGGACGCGGTTCCCTCATCCCCCTGTCTTCTGTGTTCTGACACCCTACGCTGACCCTGTCTGATATCCTCCTTGCTTTGCTCCTTTCTGACTCCCGCCAGGCCACTCCCCTGCATGGAGTCTCCTCTCACCCCACCCCGCCTTCGACTTACCATGTTGGGTGACTCCCCCATGTAGACCTAACCCTGCTTGGGCTCCAAGTGCCACCCTGGGTTGCCCCAAATATGGACACTACTGTTACACTCCCAAGGCTCTGATTCCCTCCTCTAGACCTCTGCAGACCCCCTTCCCACTTAAGTGTGAACACCATCTCTCTCTTCCCCAGCCAGTGACATCAGGACTGAATTGCTCACAGAGTGAAAGGATTAGAAGAAAGGGCAGGGCCAGCCATCTCACGTCTGAACTGCTCTCCTTAGGATTTAGGTTATTTTTTCAGAGCTTCAATTGTTTTCTTAATTTCTTTCAACTAGTTTTGAAATTTGAGGTCACACTTTTCAAATTCTTTGAGGTCTTTTCTCGGTTCAGTTTTACTAGCCATTGGATATTAATTTCCATCTCTTTTTCTTGCCACTTCTTTAAATGGGGCTCTATCTGAATCCTTCTTTGTGGCCCATGTTTAATGAGAAGGGACACCCTTGACTAGTAGAAAGAGGTTCTCTTGTAGGGGTGGGGATGAGCCTCAGTAACTTTTCTTACTTCGGGGCTCAAGGACTCTCTCCTTCATCGTTACTATGCAATGTTAAGAAACATGGGTCCTTCTCCGCTCAATTTAGGAAGGCTTTCCTATTGCTACTTGTGCACCTTGCCTTCCCAAGCCGTGCTCTCACATCTGAATGCTGTACTCTGCTGTTCCATTACACTCAAGGTCTCTCTCCACTGTACAATAGCCATGCACGCCAGTCCCCGGCCCATTGTATGAAGTGTTTTTCTCCCTCACATCTCAGGTGTTTTTACCCTATTCCATTTGCATTCTGCTCCTAAAAGCTTTTCTCTAGAGTACATCTGTAGACTACTAGAAGTAGGTATGTATTTGATATTGCTGAGATTGTCAAGAGCCTATGCTACTTCCTGATGTCTTGTAGAATTTTCTTTTTCAAGGTCTGCTGGTTTTTCTCCTATTCTATTGCCCAACATCTTGCATAAGGTAAGGTAGGGCCTTGTCCTTTTGGGAATTCGTATCTAATGACCATGTCTGGGTTCCATAGCTTGTAGTCTCCATCAAATTCTCCTTTGATGGAGTTCTAGATTCCTTGGCTATCACATTATTTGGCTGCTCCCATTCATTTTCCAATGCTGTGGGGATTTCTTGATACCTAGTGTTCTTGAAGATACTACCTACAGGTTTTTTTCTCTTTCACAATTGTGCTTATTTTATTCTTTTACTATCTCATGTATTGTTTTTATGATGCAATTTGGAGGTGATTAATTTAAAAAGAACAACAAGCCATTGTCATGTTCTTGCCATCCGAAATACCAGGTGATCTTTGGAAAGTCTACATCAGATCATGCCAACCCTACCCCTACCTTCATCTCTAGTTTGATTACCGACCATTCCACCCATCCCTCACCACTCTGCTAAAGCCACACTGGTTTCCACTGTTCATAATGGCCTCCAGGGATTTTCATCTCTCTTCCTTCCGCCTAGCAATAATCTTCCCTCAAAACTTCGAATGCTCATTCCTGCATCTGTTCAACATCAGCTCCTCAGAAAGACACTCCCTAACCACCTTGAGCCATCTTCCTTTCCTAATATCCCATTATCAGAAATTATTCTATTTTGTTATTTGCATGTAATTGTCTCTTCAGCTAAAAGGTAAGCATTATGAAAACAGAACATCACCTTTGGCACTGCCGAAATTTTGCCACCTGGTATATGGGAAGTGTTTTATACATACTTGTGAAATAATTTTACCATTTCTACTAATATTGACAACAGCACTAGAATCCCTGAAAATGGAATAATTTTTGGTTTCCCAAAGGGGATGCAGTGACCCACTAAACAAAAGTTATGATCTATAATGAAAAGTCATTTGTTTTCAATAATTGGTCTCCATTCTGATGTGAAATTTTGAGTTTTGTTGTTATTTAGGTGTTTATAGAGGTAGTGAAGATCAGGCAAAGAAGGATAAAAAGAGACTGAACTGCTTACTACTAGGATATGTACTCTGACATTTCTTTGAAATGCTAATGATGTTCTGAATAGCTATCAGATAGAAATTCACACCTATTTAGTTCTGTACCTTGGCATGAAATATTCACTTATCAAAAGAGAAGTGTGAAATTAAATTAGACAAGTTATAAAAACAATTTAATCTATATATTTTGCCTGTTTTATCTAAAGAAATGGCAAGAAAACACAAAAACTCTTTTCCAAAGTATACTTCTTAAAAATGTACAAGTCGAAAAAAAAGAGTACATCCCACATGATTACCATGTCAGAACAATTTTTATGGCGTGTCTGATAGGCTCAGTATTACTACAGTTCTTTGTAAAAATGAAATCCTCAAGAATAAAAATTACTGTCAAAATAATAGCAATGTTTCGTGTGTTCTACAAAATAGAAATTTTTCTAACTGCTTAGGTTCTTGCTATGGTCCAAATCTTTATGTCCACAAATTCATATGTTGAACTCCTACACTCCCCCAAGATGATAGTATTAGGAAGGGGGACTTTGCGAGGTCATTAGGTCCTGAAGGCAGAGACTATGTAAAAAAGACCCCAGAGAGCTCCTTCACCCCTTCCACCATGTGACGACACAGGCAAGGTGGCACCATCTATGAGCTATAAAATTAGCCCTCTCTTGACACTGAATCTGCTGGTGTCTTGATTTTCACTTCTCTGTCTTTAGAACTGTGCAAAATAAACGGTTCCTTCTAAGCCACCCAGTTTTGTGGTACTTTACCATATCAGCCTGATTGGACTAATACACTGAAATAAATTCCTGTTCTTTATAAGCCAGTTTTATGGTACTTTATCATATCAGCCTCATTAGACTAATATACTTCTATTATTTCATTAATTGTCACAACACGTTTAGGTAGATTTTATTATTATCCTCATCTTCCAGATGTGGAAATACACACATTGCCAGAATTTATTTTGAAAAATATACTAATGAATTCTTTAAAACTTGGGATATAGATTAAATTAGTTGTGTATTGTCTGGTATCAAAACATCTCAAATATCATGACTTACGATATTGGCCATTAATTTAGCACATGATTCTGGTAGGTGTTTCCTTTTGTTTTTTAAATTTCAGATTAATATGAGAGTATAAATGTTTAGGTTACATTGTTTTCATTTCTAAGGTAAAGTTCAAGTTGTAGTTGAGCTCTTCACCCACGGGTTATGCTGTTTACCCCTACATGGTGCACATTAGGTGAGAACTTGCCAATTCCCCGCCTTCCTTCCCTTTCTCACCTTCCTCCTTCCCCTTGCTGGAATGTACAGGTGTTTTACTTTTGTGTGAGCCTGTGATTGTTTATATATTGCTTTCATATTAGTATTGAATACATTGGATACTTGCTTTTCCATTCTTGAGATACTTTACTAGGAAGAATGCGTTTCAGCTCTACACAGAAGGAAAAAAATCATTTGACTACAGGGATATTTGCACTAGAATGTTTATTGCAGCTCAATTCACAATTGCCAAGAGGTGGGTGTTTTCTTTTGGTCCTGGCCAGCCTCAGCTCACTCTGCTTGCTACTGCACCTGTGCTCAGTTGGCTAATTGGCCCAGGATGTGTTGGTCCTGGAAGGACTCACATGTGTGAAAGTTGGCTGGCTGTTGGCTGGGATGATGGGTCATTTTATTTCCTGTTTTGTTTATTTTTATTTTTATGTTTTGATATCTTAGGAGCCTTGCTGACCCCAAGGGACTGCCCCTCACAGGGCTAAGGCCTAGAGATAGTAAATATTCATCTGGGAGCATGCTTTTCATATGCAAAACAACCTTTCCTTACCCCAGATCCCCAGCCACCTCCTTTATCTAGCTCTCCCACTCTAGGCCATTATTCATTCACCTGCCCTAGTGACCCCAGGGCCAGGAGCCAGATAAGTAGATTCAATCCCTATCCCCCAGCTCTACTGAAATTATTCAAATTAGCCAATCCTGAAACTGCTTGTCCCTGCTTTGCTTATTCCTTACCATGGAAATTCCCATAAAGGCTCTTACAATCTCCGCTCATTCCACTTGCCTCCTGACTGATGCTGGAGCTCCCGTGTACCCCACCCCCCACCGCCTCTGTGGCACACCCTTGCTCCTAGATCAATGAGTCTAACAGTCTGTCTTTTCAATGGCAATTACCTCCTGATCTGTTGGTTTCACCATAGCTAAAAAATAATACAACCTACATTTTACTTATTTATTTGTTTGTTTGTTTGTTTGTTTGTTTGTTTGTGACAGAGTCTTTGTTGCCCTGAGTGGAGTGCTATGGCTCACAACAACCTCAAACTTTTGGACTCAAGGGATCCTCTTGCCTCAGCCTCCTGAATAGCTGGGACTACAGGTGCCCACAACAATGCCTGGCTATTTTTAGAGATGGGTGTCGCTCTTGCTCAGGCTGGTCTCCAAGTCCTGAGCTCAAGCAATTCACCGGCCTTGACCTCCCAGAGTGCTAGGATTACTGGCAAAGCCACCTTGCCAGCTTACAAACTACATTTTAAAACGGCTGGGAAATATGTCATTTCATCATTCAGCAGGCCACTGTGGCTTGTTCCCATGGAGGTGAGGTTCCAAGAGCAAAAAGAGAACAAGGGTAAAAGCAATCTCGGTTTGTCCCAGATTTACTGCTGTCTGATTGAGCAGCGCAAGGCACATGGCCATGCTGGGAGGCAGGGTGCGATTCTGGACGCTGGGAGGGTCATGTCTACAGGGAGCCATGAACAGATTGGAGCCATAGCTGTAATTAATCCACCTCACAGGCTTTTCAGGAGGTTTTGTATCAACTTCTATCTTCCTTGATTTGAGTAATCTTTAGATCTTGGCCACTGATCACTTCTTGGCTTTTTGGTTAAGATCAAGTGTAGAATTTGGCCACTGAAATAAGCAAGCAATCTTTGTCTTTCCTCCACTCTTGGCAGATTTTATCAACTATCCCAATACTAAAAACTCTTTTTCAAAAAACTGAGCTTTATAAGGTATTAAGTATATTGTTTTACTTAGAGAAGTGACAGTTTGGACAATAGAAAGCATTTAGGGATTGTAATAAATAGTCATTTTGGCCAAACCACTGAGTGGATGGTAACCTAATGATAATATTCACAGAACACTTTGAATAATATTACGTTCCTAAAATTCTCATTATTCTAGATAAGGAACATGGTCAGAAACCCTTTGACTAAGATTTACCTAGATTTACCTTTTTCCTACAATAGGCTCACACTTTTCAGGTGCTTTTTAGAACTTTCAAAATGAAATTCCAAACTTTCTTGTTTCAGAATTCTCTCTTCCTACTATATCACTCATCATTGCTGTCACAATATACTAACCTGCTTATGTTGGAAAGTACTTTCAAGGATCCAAGTACTCTGGGAAGATAAAAGAGAGAATAAGGGGCTGGGTGTGGAAGCTCATGCCTTTAATCATAGCACTTTGGGAGGCTGAGGCAGGTGGATTGCTTGAGCTCAGGAGTTTAAGACCAGCCTGAGAAAGAGCAAGACCCGGTCTCTAAAAATAATCAGGTGTTGTATTGGTGCCTGTAGTCCCAGCTACTTGGGAGGCTGTAGCAAGAAGATAGCTTGAGTCCAAAAGTTTGTGGTTGCTGTGAGCTGTGACGCCATAGCACTCAACTCAGGGCAACAAAGTGAGACTCTGTCTCAAAACAGAACAAACAAAAAGAGATAAAATAAATTGGAGCAGAATGCAGACCTTATTCCTTATTTTCTCTTAATATTAGCTTATCTCCAGGAAGAAAACAGAGAAAAACAAACAAAAAAGTCTAATGCTTCTAGTCTACTTTTCACAAATTCTAGGAATAGTCATGAACACAAAAAACATGTCCCTTCCCACAAAGACCCTCCTTGTTTATCCTCAGGGTAAACCCAACCCTAGATTATTTTTTATCCTAATAGTAATATTAATGCACATATTTTCCAGGCCAATGGGTAAGAATCTGATATACCTTAATTCGGACCTCAGCTTAATCACTGACTAGATGGGGGAAATGTCAGCAATTTAAGTCGTCTAAGTGTTAGTTTTGATTTCTAAAAAATGGATATATAGTAAGTTTTTTTGGTAAGCTTTAGTCATTTTTTTATCATTCATATGAATGTGTGTTTATATATTCATTTCATAATTTAAGCATCCCACATTGTATATCAAATCATCACATTGTACCCCATAAATGTGTACAGTTGTGATTTAATAAAAATTCAGCTAAAAAATAAACAAAATAAGAAGACAAAAGAAAATATGAATGTAGACTGGTACCAAGATACCTGATCCAGATATTGCAAGCAGTTGACAAGTATTTCAAAACATTTCTTATAACTATACTCAATAGGGAGGCTCGGAGGAGAGAGGGTGTTTGGTGGGACCTCACCTATTGTGCATAATGCAATGGTACATTTCAAAACTACTAAGAGTATAGTAAAAATGTCTTACCACAAAAAATAAGTAAGTGAGATGATGTTTATGTTAATCAGTCTGATTTAAGCATGCCATACTGTATATCAAAATAGCACATTATACCCCATTCTATACAGTTACGATTTAATTAAAAAAATAAAGATGATGTAATATGGGAAACATTATATTTTATATAACTTGGATAAACATGGTTTGCAAATCATTATGCTGTTAATGTAATGTCTCAATATATAGAATTTTTGTAATTAATGAACTTCTTATAACTAAAGTCCAACATGGAGAGTTGACTATCTTTCAGTTGTTGAAAGCCATGTAAGTTGATAAAAATGTTAAAACAAAATTTATTTAAAACTTTTTCAAATCTTGTAATAAAGAGAAAAAACTATATTCAATAAAGTAAAGGGGTATATGCTCATAGTGAATGGGAAGAGTAACAAAAATAGAAATTCTGCAAAAGAAGTAAATGAAATCCTCAAACCATCATGCTACACAAAACCTTTTTCAAAAGCCTTACATTAAAGAACATACACGTATATATATAAAATCATATATATGTATGTGTATATATAAACATACATGATTATGTATATGTTCATATAAATAATGTATATATACATGATTACATATAATCATATATATGTATATATAAACATACATAAGTCATGTATGTTTACATATAATATATAATTATTATATGATTATAATATATGATCATATATTATGTATTATATATTATAATGATTATATATTAATGTATAAATCATATATATGTGTTTATATATTATATATAATCATATATGTATGTATATATAAACATACATGATTCTATATAATCATTATATATAAACATACATGATTTATAATGTATATAATCATGATCATATTCATCTTATATATAATCATGTATGTATGTATATATAAACATATATATGATTATATATATAATTATGTATGTTCTTTTATGTAAGACTTCTCAAAAAAAATTTCATGCAGCGTGATGGTTTGAGGATTTTTCTTTCTTTTTTCTTTTTTAATTTTTTTTTTTTATTAAATCATAGCTGCGTACATTAGTGCAATCAAGGGGTACAATGTGCTAGTTTCATATACAATCTGAAATGTTTTCATCAAAATGTTTAACATACCCTTCATGGCATTTTCTTAGTTATTGTATGAAGACATTTGTATTCTGCACTTAGTAAGCTTTGCCTGTACCCTTCTAAGATGCACCATAGGTGTGGCCCCACCAATTAACCTCCCTCTACCCCAACCTCCCCCACTTCCCTCCCTTCCCATATTCCTGTGCTATAGTTGGGTTATAGCCTTCACATGAAACCTTTAAATTAGCTTCATAGTAGGGCTGAGTACATTGGATACTTTTTCTTCCATTCTTGAGATACTTTGCTAAGAAGAATATGTTCCAGCTCCATCCATG
>CAUYRH010045976.1:0-12104 GCA_963574655.1 Perodicticus potto
GGGCGTTGTGGCGGGCGCCTGTAGTCCCAGCTACTTGGGAGGCGGAGGCAGGAGACTCGCTTGAGCCCAGGAATTGGAGGTTGCTGTGAGCTGTGATGCCACAGCACTCTATCCAGGGTGACAGCATGAGGCTCTGTCTCAAAAAAAAAAGAACTAGTAAAAGAAAAAAAATACCCAAGAAAGTAAGTAGGAGGAATTAACAAAGACAAAAGATAAAATTAATAAAATAGAAAGCACAGAGATAGAAGGGAAAAATCAAAACTTAATGTTATGAAAGCAGCGCTACAATGAGTAACCTACTGACTAGAGAAAAAAGAGAAAAAAAAACGAGATTAAGAAAGAGAGGTCTAGACACAGATAAAACAAGTGCAAATAAAAGAGATGAAAGGTGAGGTGGTCAATCAAGTTTGCAAAATCATGCTAGAAAAAGTGCTCCATACTTCATTGCTGAACGTCACTATGGTCTCCAGATGGCCCAGGGGAGCACTTCGAAATACCATAGCGATATTCAGCCACGAAACATGTAGGATGAGTTTGCAAACTTAATTGTCCAACCTCATAACTGTAAGAAAATATCCTGTGAAACCCTATGGCAGCAACTTGCAAACCTAGAAGAAAGGGATGCTTTGCTAGCCAAATAAGCAAAATTAACTTAGGAAAAACATTTTTTTAAAGTGAAAAGAGAAGTTACCATATAAAAATTTACAAAGGTTATCTGAAGGTGTACCATTAAACATTTTGATGATTTTATAACTGAAGCTTTATCACTTAAAGAAAGTATTCAGTGGGTCATTTCAAAGAGGAATTGTGGGGCTATGAAACCAGGATCTCTTAACACTATGACCAAGTTTTCCATAAGATGCCATAGTCACTCAATAGAGCTCTGTGCTCCTGAGTGGATAAAAGACTTAGCCACATACAGTAATCCATGATTGGTGGTGTAGGAAAGTAAATAAATGTCTCAAAGTTTAACAAAATTAAAAAATAAAAAATTTTTCAGCTGATTTTACAACTGGGTATAATCTAAGCTTTACCAGACATAATTCTAAGATCATTTACTCTGTACCAATCATAATAAAAGATGGCAAGCACCCCAACTTGTTTTATGATGTTGATATATGTTTTCCCTCCCAAAATTGGGAGGCGCAAGTGTTTTTTGTTACATATATCAATTGTATCATGCTGAAGTCAGGGCTTCCAGTGCATCTGTCATCAGAAAAGTGCACATTGTACCCAATAGGTAGATTTTTATCCCTTGACCCTCTACCCACTTTCCTTCATAGTTTTCAATGTTCATTATATCACTTTATAACATAAAGTACATTGACGTTTTAAGAAATAGAAATGCCCATTAGCTCCCACTTATTGGTGAGAACATATGGTATTTGTTTTTCCGCTCCTGAGATACTTCACTTCGGATAATGGTCTCCAGTTCTATACGAGTTGCTGCAAAAGACATTATTTCATTCCATTTAGTGGCCGAGGGATACCCCATGGTATATACATACACCACATTTTCTTTATCTACGCCTTAGTTGATGGGCACTTAGGTTGGTTCCATGTCTGTGAAATTGTGCATTGTGCTGCAATGGGTACAGGCATCTTTATCATAAAATGATTGCTTTGCCTTTGGGTAGATACCCACTGGTGGGATTGCTGGATTAAATGGTAGATCTACTTTTAGTTCTTTGAGAAACCTCACAGTGGTTGTACTAGTTTATATTTCCACCAACAATGCAGAAGCATTTCCTTTTCAGCACACCCATGCTAAACTCTACGGTTTTTTGACTTTTTAATAATGGCCATTCTCACAGAGGTAAGATGGTATCTCACTGTGGTTCTAATTTGCATTTCCCTGATAATTAGTAATGCGGAGCATTTTTCATATGTTTGTTGGTCATTTCTCTGTCTCCTTTTGAAAAAAAATCTGTTCATGTCTTTCGTTCACTTTTTGATGGGGTTGCTGCTTCTTCTTTTTTTTTGAGGCAGAACCTCAAGCTGTCACCCTGGATAGAGTGCTGTGGCATCACAGCTCACAGCAACCTCCAACTCCTGGGCACAAGAGAGTCTCTTGCCTCTGCCTCCCAAGTAGCTGGGACTACAGGCGCCCGCCACATCGCCCGGCCATTTTTATTTATTTATTTTTTTGGTTGCATAAGTCATTGTTGTTTGGCGGGCCCGGGCTGGATTCGAACCTGCCAGCTTCGGTGTACATGGCTGGCACCTTAGCCCATTGAGCCACAGGTGCCGAGCCATGCTTCTTCTTGCTGATTTGAGTTCTTTGTGGATTCTGGACATACAGTTTTTTGTATTTTCTCCCACCCCATAGGGAGAAAATACAATATTTGCTCTGTTGATTACTGTCTTTGCAGTGTAATGGTGTTTATATAAGTTTAATACTAAAATCTGATAAAGATGGTTAAGATAAAAGATAATGGTGGAAGAGGGAGCATTAATATAACTTATAGTATTAATATAAAAATTCTATATTAAAAGAGTAATATAGAATTTAAGGATTTAATATCAAGAACTTATATATTATATAAGTTAAATAAGAAAAATATTTTATCAAATGCTGAAAGACCTTTAATAAAATTAACAGACATTTCTAATTTTTAAAATTTTAATATAAAACAGAATAGATCAAAAGTAGTTGAAAAAAGCATAATTATTGGTGAAAAATTGAATGAAAATATCTTTCAAGATGATAACATACTAAAAGAACAATGTGATGAAAATCAGGAAAAAACCCAAGTCTGTGTTGTTTTGGAGATTCAGGAAGAAAAGTAAGAGAAGAACACAAAATAGAAATAATAAGTAAAGAAAAGGCTAAATGTGTTTCTTACTGCTGATGATATAGCTGAATACCTAAAAAGCACAAATTAAAAAACTACTGAATGAGGGTACTTGGTGAAGTGGCCAGTTATAATATAAATATAGGCTCTCCTTATTACAGCAATAACAAGCAATGAAATGATGCTAAAAATTCCTTTTATAATAAAGAAAAACTTGAACATATTAAGGTATGTAACATTATAGATATAAAACCCACATGATTCAAGCCAAATTAAAATCTTTCTTTTTTTTTGAGACAGAATCTTGCTCTGTTGCCTAGAATAGAGTGCAGTGTCATCATTGTAGCCCACAGCAACCTCAGAACATAGTAAGACAAGCCACAAAGTGGAAGAAAATATTTTCAATGCACATATCTGACAAAAGACTTATATCTCACTATATAAATATCATTTGAAAAGGCTGGACACAGTGGCTCATGTCTGTCATCCTAGCTCCTGGGGAGGCTGAGGCAGAAGGTTGGCTTGAGCTCAGGAGTTCAGGACATCCTGAGCAAGAGCAGGACCTCATCTCCACCAAAAATAGGAAAGCTAGCTGAATGTTGTGGAGGGTGCCTATTGTCCCAGGTACCTGGGAGGCTGAGGCAGGAAGATCATCTGAACCCGGGAGTTTGAGGTTGCGGTGAACTATGATGATACATGGACACTGTACCCTGGGCAACAGAATGAGCCTCTATCTCAAACAAATATATATGTATATATTTATATAATGTATATATATATGTATCATTTGTAACTTAACAATAAGAAGATAACCCAGTATAAAAGTGGACAAAATATTTGAATAGAAAATATTCAAATATTCAAAATATTTGAATAGAAAAATCACCAAAGATGATACACAAATAACAAAAAAAATTAACAATGCTCATAGTAATTAAATATCTGGGAAATGAAATTTAAAACCACAGTGAGCTATAACCATATATCCACTAGAATCACTAAAATCTTAACGAATGAGTATGGCAAGCATTGGTGAGGACATACAACAGTGGAAATCTCATACACTGACAGTGACAATGTAAAACAGTACAACAATTTTGGAAAACTTTTGGCAGTTTATTAAAAACTGAACCAAATTCCTACCATTTAACTAAGCAGTTCTACTCCTAAGAATCAACTGAAGAGAAAAAGACTTGTACACAAATATAGTAGCTGTGTTCTGAATAGCAAGACTTAGAAACAATCTGAATGTCCATCATTGAGTAAATAGATAAAATATAGTAACTCCATGTAATAGAATCCCATCAGCAATGAAAGGAAAATACTGATGCACGAAAGACCCAATACTACGTAGATCTAACAATAATCATGCTAAGAAGCCAGCCATCTGTGTATGTACATATGAGTCCATTTTTTTTAAATTATAGAAAATGACAAATTTTCTATGGAGTCGGCAAATAAATCAGTGGTTGCCAGGGTCTGGGGAAAAGGGAAAAATATATTACCTAGTGACATGAAGAGACTTTTGATGGTGGTGAAATGTGAAATGTGAAAATTCCAGAAATAAAGAGAAGCTTCTAAAAGCGCCTAGGAAAAGTAACAGAAGATTAAGAATTGGGGGAAGCATCAGAACAATCATAATGATTCAAATCAGTGATATCCAACTTAAATTCCTATAATAAATTACAATAATCGTCAATTATAAGGAGTCAGAAGAAGCATATTATTATTTCCCCTCCCATGCCTACATCCTCAGAAAGCTACTGGAATATCTATTCCTCCAAAATGAGTACTCAAGCCAAATAAGAGTAAGACATAAGATCCAGGAAAAACGAGCTAAAAACATTGGTAAAAGTAACAAATTCCCAGCAAGATCATGAAGCCGACTCCCAGGACAGCAGCCGTGTGGCCAATCACGGAGGAAGAAGAGATCAGGGAGGAAATAAAAAAATTTACAAATTATCCTATACACCTGGTAGAAGAGGGTAGAAGACTTCGAGAAGAAATCTACAGTTCCACCAGAAAGTCTTGGGAAGAGTTAATGTCAGATACAAGCAGAAGAAAAACAAGCAAAGAAAAAATAAGATAATTATTAACCCTAGGAAGAACAAAAAGTTTTGCCAAAAAAAAAAAAAAGGAAGTTGAGCAATAGCACACCAAAGAAATGTGAATAATATTTACATAGTCAAAATGACGTAACCAAAGTAATAAAAGTTGCAATGTAACTGCATTGGTAGAATAGGGAGTAAGTGTGTGTTTAGGGTTTGGGCAGCTACAAAAGAGGGAAATTTTCTCCTGCAGCAATAGAGTCAATAGGTTGGTGTCCACGATTGAAATTTAAAAAATAGCTGTGTTAGCACATACTTCAGAGGTATAGGTGTGAATGAGGCAAGAGTTGGAAGAATTGAGAACAGCTGCCCCTGCCCTGTGACAGAAACACTCACCCGCTTAGGCCTCACCTCCAACTTTGGTGATCAAATTTCACAGGGTTTGGTTTTTTAGAAATATACTTTAAGAAAATTAAAATATGCCATTAAAAGTAACGATGTCAATTTATATTTTCTATATTTTTTAATATGAAAGGATGTTCAAAACAGATGAATAAGAGCAAAAAGCAGATTACAAAACAGAATAGACTGTGGTCCCAATTTTATTCAAATGTGCTGCCTGAAAGAAAATTAAAAAGGAATACATAAAAATCATAAAAATGATTGATTATCTTTGGTGGAAAAAAAATTTTTTTGAGACAGACTTTCACTCACCCAGAGTGCCAGGCTGGAGTTCAGTAGCACTATCATAGCTCACTACAACCTTGAACTCTTGGCCTCAAGGCTCCTCCTGTCTCTCCCTCTCCAATAGCTAGGACTATAGGCTCATGTCACCACACCTGGCTTTTTCTTTTGAGACATGTCTCACTATGTTGCCTACACTAGTCTCAAACACCTATCCTCTAGTGATACTCCTGCCTCAGCCTCCTAAAATGCTGGGATTATAAATGTGAGCCACTGCTTCCAGCCTTGATTTTTATTCCAAATTTACATTTCACATTTTCCAAATTTTCTGTAATAAACCAATATCATTTCATAATTATCAGACATTTAAATTAAAAATGGAACGTAGTACTGTTTGGGATATTTCTTTTTTTTTTTTTTTTTTTTTTTTTTTGTTTTTGTTTTTGTTTTTGGCTGGGGCTGGGTTTGAACCCACCACCTCCAGCATATGGGGCTGGCACACTACTCTGTTGAGCCACAGGCACCGCCCCATGTTTGGGATATTTCTATTGGAAGAGTTTACTAAAATCATTTGAGATTCAAAATTGTGATTGATGAAATATTATAATTGAAATGCATTCATGATAAAATATGTATTTATGCAAAGATCATCAAAGAATATTAGAGCCCTGAGATGAAGAGCCAATGGGAACTTTATAATGGATATATCAGTCTGGCCACACTGGGGCCCTTGGGTTAACTTTAGCACAACTAGAAGTAGGACAAGCAGACATCATGGGACAGACGTGGTGCCACACATGATTATTCTTGAGAAACAAAAGGAAGGGGAGAGAGGGAGAGAGAAAGAAAGTGAGAACAAAGGAACAACACAGGACAAATTAAAGAACCTAAATCTAAACAGTTTACAGAAAATAGAGGGGGACAGAAACGTAAACTGAATAATGCCACCAGAAAGCTAATAGCTAAATCCAGAAGGTAGGGAAATCGATAAGAGGAATGACCCAGTTCCTTCACAAACAAAATAGCAAAAAAAAAAAAAAAAAGGGAGTGAGATACATTACAAATTTAAAGACATTTAATAAATGGAACACCCAAGGATGATGTATGGTCCTTTTTAGGATCCCAGTTTGAATAAACTATAAAAAGTCATTCTGCAGATTAGTCAGAGGAAATTTATTATAGATTGTATCACATAATACTGATGAATTTTTCTGTTCATTTTGTTAGTTGTGGTAATGGTCATGGTATATTTAAAATATCCTTACCAATTAGGTAGAAATACTGAGATATTTGTGAACAAAATTATATAATGTCTGGAATTTGATTTTTTTGATATTCCAGAATTTAAAAGAAAAATAAATCTATTTGGTGGGGAAAGCTATATTGATGAAATAAAACTGGCAAAATTTTCGTGATTCTTAACTTTAGTGATGGTTACATTAGGATTCAACAGACTATCCTTTCCACTTTTGTGTATATTTGAAAATATTCCAATAAAAATTTAAAAATAAACTATTGAAATTATTAGCATAGACTTTCAGCTAAAGAAAATAAATGTTTTGGCTCATGATTTTGGTAGGAATGGGCATTGTCCAAGTTTGCTAATATAAATATTTATTACTCTTCAGAAATTATGGTCTTATATCTCCAACCAGGGCAGATAACCTGTAGATTTACATGGAATTTTTTTTTGCAGTTTTTGGCCAGGGTCAGGTTTGAACCCGCCACCTCCAGTAAATGGGCCGGCGCCCTACTCCTTTGTGCCACAGGCACTACCCAAGATTTACATAGATTTTTTAAAACGGTAAAGGAGATGATAGAGTAAAAACCGATTGTAAGAAGCAATTAGAGTAGAGACTGATTGTAAGAAGCATGTCTGAGAAGCCGTAAGCCACAGGTGTATCCACAGTCTCTGTAAGGGATTTCCTGAGGATGACTGAGTACTCAGAGTCCCTAAGGAGGAATCAGGGTTGCCCAAGCCCTGCATGTCCACAGGGCAAGTTGGTGGGAAAGAACGAATCATGAGCATTTTTAAGGTTGCTTGTCTTGCCAGTATCCCCCAGGCCTAATCCTACAAGAAGATGTTCTCAGGGTTCAGGAGGCCAGAAGCTGACCTCAAGTTTTCCATGATGCACAGCTACTGACTCCACACCCGTCCTGCCCACTGGACCATCCGTGTCATGAGGGAAGGGACCAGGCTTGTCAGAGTCACCACCACGTCCCCACCCCTGCTACAGAGCCTAGTATATATTAAGTGTTCAATAGCTACTATTTGACTAATTGATTTAGTACCTTTCTTGTTATAAAATTATTTCCCAATCTTCTCCCCCCTGTTCTTTTTTTATTGAGAAATGGCAAATAAAGGCTTTAGACTCCCTGAAGATTAAATACTAAAATCCCCATAACAATTTTTTTTTGTTCTTATGGGAGCGCGTGAATTCAAAGGACATTTATAATGCTTAATGATGCTCTAGGAAGTGAGCCAAGAACGCCACCATCACTAGGAGTTTTCAAACCTTGAGAACTTTTCTCCTGATGCGTTTAAGAGTATTCAAGCTCACTGCACAAGCAATGTGCAGGCTTAAGGTGACATTTCTCTCTGTCCCTCCTTCCCCCCTGAGTAACACGGCCGTTTTCTTTCAGGGTCAGACGCGGTTCCAGCAGCCTTTTTGGTGTGTAGCAGATAGGCCTACACGCTTTCCCGGCTCACGCCGCTCTAATGAGAGACAATCCCTGCACCGCGGGACAGTTCCCAGCTGGATAAAAGCTAGTTTGTGTAAGGTGGTATTTCTCTCTTGAGAGAGTATAGTCTGTAACTCTGGCACCATCAAATTTGCAGGTCATCTGTGCTTGCTGGGAAAAAGAATCCTTACCAAGAGGAGTTGCTCCCTGGAGGGAGAAGAAGGCACCGATTGCCCCTGAACTGATCCTGTGTCCCGGGAGGACGGCTACGATAGCCCACAGGGAGGCCGGCAAGCCGTCGGGCTGAGGGGGGTTGGGAGACCACAGAGGAGAGTCCTTAAATGCAATAAGTCGCATGGCCCTCCTGTAAAGCTCTGGCCAGCTGACCAACGCGGTCACCAACCATGCTCTGATCATTTTCAAGTTGTTACAAGTTGCTCTGCGGATTAATAGGATATTGTGCTGGGTTTCTCAAATGCACACACACAATCATTTAATGCCATTTTCAAGGGCAAAAAGAAAGAGACGGGATAGCCCCGCAAGAGAACAGGGAATCAGAACATAACAAACCTTCCTCCTCCCCACCAAACTGCGCTCCCCAGCAGACCACACAGGGATCTCCTGTCCCCTACCTGTCCCAGGGAAAGCAACTGGCCTGTCATAGCACCTGCCTCGCGCTCTCAGTTTCACCCCTCCTCCATCCCATTTCTTCTTTTCCAAGTCCCCTGACAGGTGGGAGAGGGAGCTGTACTAAAAACCTCACTCTTTAAAGTCCATACACATTTCTAGCCTCATCCTAGTCAAGGCAGCTTCTCTTTGACCTTTGGAACCTACCTTAATTTTCCAAAAATCTAGATAGACTTAGTAAAGGGAGAGAAAAGCCAGCACTTGCCGCAGAGCTGCCTCCTGGATGGCTGGTCCAGGTGGAGGCTTGCAACCCCGTCATTTGGTCATATTTACCTAATGTCTTACCTGCTCTATTATCTGTGTTTTCAGATGTGTGCTGTTTTCGATTTTTAATTGCTCTTATTTACCAAATGTCTTACTCATCACATTATCTGGTTTTTCAGATGTGCCCTCTTTTTTTTATTTTCCCATAAAGAGAGTCTAGCCTAGCAAAACCAGTGACTTGTTTTATAACCCAAGAACTGTCAAACACCTTGTACTGGTTGAGCTCCGAGATTTCTCAGCTGTGATAGGTGTTTCTATCTTTATCCTTCAGTTTTATCCAATGCTTTGTTTATGAACTAAATAATTGTCCTTCAAAGGAAAGTCTAAAACTGATGATTTATTTGATAAGGATCAAATATTTTATTGTATCAAATGCCTTTCAATATTCAAAAAGTCTATTTCAGTGGTACTCCCTAATATTTCTAAAAATAAATATACCTTCAGAATCTTTTGTGATATAAAGAAGCTACAATAGTGCTTACATTCCCCAAAGTACCCGTGTGGATACATGCAGCCTGTATGTCTATGAGAGGAGGTAACAAAAGAAAGTATTTCCCAAAAGTACGAAGTCAGTGATAGAGTGAATGAACATAATACACCTGACAGTGTTTCGAATGTTTATTTTTCATGTTTGCCATTCTTTTTTTTTTCCGTTCAAATACTGGACAGAAAAAAAACTTTATTAAGTACTAAATATACAATTTCTTTAAGTACTGAGTTTGACAGTTGATACTGCTGACGTTTGACTTTGACACTCTTGTTTTTCTCTGTGTGTGTGAGGTACATCCTCATTCTCTCAAATGAACATTTTGGCTTTGATTTTCTTTCAATATTTTTTGAGGGAGGCAATTTTTATGAAACCATGGCTAAGTCAAAAATCTGTGTTATTTTAGGCGGCGCCCATAGCTCAGTGGGTAAGGCACTGGCCACCTACACGGAGGCTGGCGGGTTCGAACCCTGCCCAGGCCTGCAAAATAACAATAACAACAGCAACAAAAAAATAGCTGGACGTTGTAGCCTGCACCTGTAGTCCCAGCTACTTCTTGGGAGGCTGAGGTAAGAGAATTGCTTAAGCCCAAAAGTTAGAGGTTGCTGTGAGCTGTGACACTACAGCACTCTACCAAGGGCTATACAGTGAGACTGTGTCTAAAACAAAAAAAAAAGAATTGTGTTTTTCTAAAATATGAGTTCTATCGTGGAACCAATGCAATGTAGACAGCTTGCAATATCAATGGGGTGTTCGGGAAGGATGTGGCTCATGAATGCATGGGACATTGAAGATTTGAGAATTTCTAGTCTGGTGACTTTAATCTTGAAAATGAGCCAGGTGGGCGACCTGAAACCAAGGTGGATAATGATGAGCTGAAAGCTGTAGTGGAAGTGAATCCATCTCAACCTGTGTGTGAATTAGCAAAAAGATTTGACATTACTATTGCAACAGGTTTGGACCATTTGAAACAAACAGGCAAGGTAGAGAACCTGGAGAGATGGGTTCCACACCCAAACCAACGTTTAGAAGGGAACACATCTTACTTTCTCTAAGACTTTCTCTTTATTTATGCTTTATCCTTTATATAGCCAACTGTGTGATCATTTGAGTTTTAATTGGCGCTCACGAACCGTACATACTCAGCCAGGACAGGTTGCCATAACAAAATACCATCGGCTTGGGGCTTCCACGACAAACACTTATTCTCACAGCTCTGGAGGCTGGAAGTCAGGGTGCCAGCACAGTCAGGGGGCTGCCTGTCTTTGCCCCTATGTGGCCCTTTTTTGGGATGCGCACACACCGGGAGATATATCCTCCTCTTTTTTAAAGTTCTGTTTTATTTTTAATTGACAGATTATAACTGTTCTGTTTAGGAGGTACAATGTGATGCTTTGATACACATGCACTCCGTGTAATGAGCAGATCAGGCTAATTAGCATATTCATCACCCCAAATGTTTATGATTTCTTTGTGGTGAGAACATTGAAAATCCTCTCTTTTGGCTATTTTGAACTATGCAATACATTATTATCAACTATAAGTTCCATTCAGTGTAGTAGAACAGCAGAACCTCTTCCTCCTGCCTGGAACGTTGAGCCCTCATCCTCTTTTTACCATCATGGACCTCCCCTCAGAACTTCATCCAGCCCCAGTTACCTCCTAAAGGTCCTGTCTGCAAATACTGTCACACTGTGGCTAAGGTTTCAACGTGTGAGTGGGATGAGGACACACCATCCAGTCTACTCCACGTACCCTGAGTCGATAGGCCAGTTATGCACCTGCTGCAAACTCCCAGCTGTGAGCGTGTGTGTGTGTGTGTGTGTGTGTGTGTTCAAATTACCAAAGGGACCTTTCAGATTTCTCTGTCTCAGAAACTGTTTAAGAGCTGACTGTTCTCAAAGCCATAATTATTAAGAAATAGCTTCATAATGCAATTTAAACAGGTGAAACTCCATGTGGTTATATTACATACAGACCAGAAACTATTCTGATTTTAAATTTTTTCTTTCGACTTCAGCCCACCCAGAAGGTCCCACAGAAATCAGAAGTCTGTGCCCTCCCGTGTGCTGAACGCACATTCACTGGTGTGAGGTCCTGGGTTCCAGAGGGAATAAAAACACAGTCCCTCGTCAAGGAGCTAACAGCCTGAGAAGAATTCACTGTAAAATGAGATAAGAAATACGAAACCATCCGTAGCTCAGTGGTTAGGGCGCTGGCCACATACACTGCAGCTGGTGTGTTCGAGCCTGGTCCAGGGCATGCTGAACAACAATGACAACTACAACCAAAAAATGCCTGGGCATTGTGGCGGGCGCCTGTAGTCCCAGCTACTTGGGAGGCCGAGGCAAGGGAATCACTTACGCTCAGAAGTTTGAGGTTGCTGTGAGCTGTGACTGCACAGCACTCTACTGAGGGTGACAAAGTGAGACTCTTGTCTAAAAAAAAAAAAGAAAA
>CAUYRH010045977.1:0-18067 GCA_963574655.1 Perodicticus potto
CACCCTGGATAGAGTGCTGTGGCATCACAGCTCACAGCAACCTCCAATTCCTGGGCTCAAGCGAGTCTCCTGCCTCCGCCTCCCAAGTAGCTGGGACTACAGGCGCCTGCCACAACGCCCGGCCATTTTTTGGTTGCAGCCGTCGTTGTTTGGCGGGCCCGGGCTGGATTCGAACCCGCCAGCTCAGGTGTACATGGCTGGCGCCTTAGCCCGTTGAGCCACAGGCGCCGAGCCTGGACTCTACACTTTTAATAGCCACATTGGATGCTGCCCCAGGCTGAAGATGACTGGGCATGAAGTCAGGAAGTGAAATGCAAAAAGCCAAGCAGGGGCCCCGGCTCACACTGACCTACAAGCACATAAGCGCGTGTGTGCACACGCATCTCTCCGGGGTGTATCTGCCATAGACCCACACCATCACTAAGCTCACCCCAAACCCCGCACCAGGACATGAGGTGATGGAGTGTGAACCTAGTGTCAAATGCTCCATCACCACGGGTCGGGGACGGCGGTGGGAGCCCTGCTCATGCCCACTGCCAGTCCTGGCTGGACACCCTTGGGACAGCTGCCAGGAGAGAGAATATCTAACTCTCGGCAACTTCCCACGCCTGGGCCTGCCTTCTGGGAGAGGGGAGGAAAACAGGAGTGGCTAGGAACTGGTGGGCTCCTATCTCCCCCAAACCCACCATAGAGAACTAGTGGGTGGGTCTTCACTGTCACGCTGGTGGTCAGACTTATGGCTGGACTTATATGGCAGGAAGCAGACAGATGGCCAGAATGACTGTGGTTCTTGCCAATCCTTGACTTCTCCCCCTCCACCCACCACTCCTCAGGAAGCTGATGTCCCACCCAACCCCTGCCCTGGGGAGGAAGCAGCCCTGCCCCCAGCCTGGATCCTGCTCAGGAATTAGTCCCCAACCCTGCTGACCTGGATTCTATTCCTGGCGTGTGGTGGGGGAGGGCAAAACTTTTTTCATCATTCCCGCCTTTGACTGCTCCCTGAGATACAAGCCTCTGATTCCTTCTCCCGGTACCACAGAAAGGACCGCAGGAGGGGGCGATTCTTCTAGCCACTGGCTGGGAAAATCAGCCTTGTCTCCAATTCTCTGGCTGGCCAGTCCCATGCAATTTTCAGATTAGGTCTAAAGTTACTTCTCAGCAACGGCATATTCTGGGACCTATCTGCTTGGGCCTTGCCTCAGGACTCCTCACTGGGATCTAAACTCAATTACCTTCTTCTGGGGTCTAACCTTGGCCCTTTGCATCCTTCTAACCATAGAAGTTTTTGCTGGGGTCCAACATTAGCTTTATTCACAGGGGATCCAGCTTCAGATTCTGTGCTGCAACTGGACAATGGCTTTCCCATAGTGGACCTTTCCACCCACAGGATTCCCTCTAAGGCTCAACTTTCCAGCCTTTCTACTGGGATCTAACCTCAGATCTGGATCTTTCTACTGGAGTCCATCCTCCCCATGAGGATCTAACCTCAGCTTTCTCCACTAGGGTCTAACCTCAGACCTTTCTCTTACATTTTACAATGTCTATTCCCCAGTGGTTTAACTTTAGTCTTTCTGCTAAGGACTAACCTCATTTCTTTCCTCTGAGGTCTATCCCAGGATCTACTCTCTGTCCTATTTCTAGGTATAACCTTGAATTCCTCAACCCCCCGACCAAGTCTCTCTCCCTCTATTCTTCTAGGTGAATCCAGCATCCAACACAGAGTTTGGCACACAGCAGGGGCTCAACAGATGCTCACCAAACAAAAGAATGAAGACAACTGTGACAGCAATGTTCCTCTGAACATATAAATAATCGTCAGCTAATAAATTCTCTTCGGGAATGGAGAGGGTTGGGTAGGATCGACCCTGTTTTCAAACAGGGACATTGGGGCACAGAGAGAGGAGCAGGTTGGCTTGGCTTACAGGATACACTGGTCAAAGTCAGACCAGGAACTCACAGCTCCACCATGCTTGGAAGGGGGTGGTGTGAGGAAAGCATTCTCTCCTTCAGGACATACTTCATCAACATTTGCAGGTGGGTACCCCATAAACTGCCCCAGGTCGGGGAAGAGTGGATGGGTGGGTGCTCAAGAGGCTGGGTTCTCAGCTGGCCTTGAACCCATTCCCTCCCCGAGCCCTTGTGACTGATGTTTCCTCTGCTCCACTTGATGCCGAAGCCGGGTCAGGACCAGCTCTGAGGCCTGGATCAGGCTGTGCTGTGGGGAACAAGAGGAGGAGAAGAACAGAGCTGAGAAAGAGCTTGGAGGTGCAGGTTAGGCCATGACAGGATGGTTTATTAGAGTTAGGCAACCTCAGAGGCCAGGAGCTTGACCAAAGTGGGAAGACAAGAGAGCAGACCAGTGTGAAATGAGTCTCTCTGACAGGGGTGAAGATTAGACCCCTGGGGGAAGGCCTTAAATGAACTTCTAGAGGGAGGGACAAAGCCTTGACACAAATGCAAGGAACATAGATTAGAATCCATGGAAGGGAATTGAGAAGGACCAAAATGAAACTGGAGAGAGGCTGAGGTTAGATCAGACAAAGGTAAGACCCTAGAAGAAAAGGATAGGTCAGCAGAGCAGAGAACGGGCAAATCAAAGTGGAAAAAGGCCTGGATCAGGCTGTGCTGTAGGGAACAAGAGGAGGAGAAGAATATGTCACAACATAAGGGATAGAGTTAGAGCCTAGTTTTAGGGTCTGAGCTTAGACCTTAATAAAAGGAACAAAGAAGAGCTCCAGTGGTCATAAAAAAAAATGGCTTGAAATAGAATAATGAGGGATGATGCGATGGTTAGATCACAGTGAAAGGTAAGTCCTTTCTCCCACAGTAGAACTAGTCTCTTCCTACAGATCTAACCTACATGCTTTCTTGAGGTCTAAATTTCTCCCCTAGAATTTAGCCTATGTCCTTTGCAATAGGGCCTAACCACAGACCTCACCATTGGTTGAGAGGATTGACCTCTCCATTCATTTCTACTGGGGTCTAATATTTGCTGCTTCCTCTGTAGTCTTTGCTTAGCTCCATTCCTATATTCTGATCCCTAATAGAATGGTCTAAGTGAGACCAGAGGAGAAAAGATATAGGTTGGACTCCAGAGGAAAGTCTGAATTTGGACCACAGGGGATAGGGCAGAGGATAGACCTGAGTAAAATGGAATGAGGTTAGAACCTACTGGAGAAGACTGAGGTTAGACCCCAGCAGAAATGACTGAGGATCTAACCTTTAAGAGCCCAGGTTAGACCACACCAAAAAGGACCCTGGAGTTAGACCAGAGGGAAGGAGAAGGCAAACATAAGATTAGGAAACAAAAGCACACCACATTCTAAGGCATGGGACATGGGGTATAGTCAGAGGTTAGACCACAGTAGTTGGAGGTTAAACTGCAATAGAGGGTCTATGAGAATGGCTGAATATTAGACCAGAACAAGGGTAATGGCAATGAGACAGCTGTAGAAGGGTCAGAGGTAAGTAAGATCACAGCAGAAGGCTGGACTTTAGACCACAATGCAAGGGCTTGATCTCAATAGAAAGTTTACAGGCTAGACCAAAGTGGGACATGTTCATATCATGGTCAGGCTACAGCAGAATGTTGAAAACTCGTGGGAGGGGCGGCACCTGTGGCTCAAAGGAGTAGGGCACCGACCCCATATCCCGGAGGTGACTGGTTCAAACCCAGCCCTGGCCAAAAAAAAAAAAAGAAAACTCGTGGGAGAAGGACTGCAGGTTATACCCTGCAGGGGAAGGGTAAGATGCATGACTTCAACGGCAAGTTGGAGGTTGGCCTACAGCCAGAGTGAAGCTGGTCAGAAATAGAGAATAGAGTCAGCAGCAGGAAGGAGAGAGCCACAGGTGGAGCTGGAGGGCAAGGCAAGACTGCAGTGGAAGGATCGAGGTCAGATAATGGCAGGGCAGATCTGAGGCTAGGCTACCGTGAAGGGTTGGAGTTCCACAAAGCATGGGCAATGAAGGACAGAATGTAGGAAGGCTTAGGGCAGGCCAGGGGGCCGGGGTAAGAGATGCTATATCTAAGCCCCCTTCACCAGGGGGTTCCCTGCTGTGAGTGCTCACAGTTGCAGAAACAAGTTCCTCCCCTAGGAGGTGACCTATAGTCTGGACCCCCTGCCTGAGGTGGGGCTCCTGGGGGATCAGGCCGAGACTCCCCTTGGGCCCCTCCCACTCTTTGTCCTCCCCACAGGTCTCCTGTCAGAACTCATCCTCAGGAATGCAGGTGAACAACGCCCCCACCCCCACCCCCCCAGCCACCCCTAGGCCTGGCCCTGGCAGGCTGTGCTTCTAAGGGACCTGGCCTGAGAGCCTGGGTTACCTGCAGGATGTGCACGCCCTTCAGGGATACCACGGCAAGCTCCCGCAGCCCGTCCCCAGTCAGGTCCACATGAGCCATGGCCAGCAGGGGACTTGAGAAGCTCCGTTGCCACAGCAGGCGGAAACCATACTCGCTGTCAGGGAGCCCTGGCTCAGGGCCCCAGAATTTGTAACACAGCAATTCCTGCAAGGGTGAGGGGCTGATGTCACACAGCTTGACCAGGGGTGGTGGAGGGAGATAGGTAGGTGATGGCTCCATCCCTCAGGTCCCACCTGTCCATAGGTGGCCACCAGGACTTCTGGCTGTCCATCCAAATCCACGTCAGTGACCAGGCCACAGAGGACACTGTCAAATTGGTCACTGCCAGGCAGGAGAAGCTGGTCTTCAAGGCCCCGGCTCAGCAGGTCCCTGAGCATCCCAAATGCATTAGGAAGATTGAGGTTAGGATGCAGAGCCCTCCACCCTTAGCAGCAGACCCTGAGATAGTCACCCACACTGTTGCTTCCCTTCTCAGGTCTAGAAGCATCATTCCTCCTGCAGCCTGGACACCCTTGTCTTTGGTTTGGACATCTTCAAAGATCTCCAGCAGTGGGTCAATCTGTTCACTCAAACTATTTACCCTGTGGGCTATCTCACTCCCAAATGGAAGCCCACATCTTTCCACCTGGGGATTCAGACACACTTGTCCCTAGTCTGGACACCTACACTGCCCACATAGAGCTTGAAGAGAACTTGGCCCTGGCTTGGGCATCTTGACTGTCCACCAGTGGTTGGTGTCCCAGGGTTGGTACTTACTAGCTCATGAGAGCTGAGTGGGAAATTTTCAGCAATTCATGCATCCTGTTGGTGGTTTGAAATCCACCATGGTGGGAGTATTTACACCAGAGGAATTGGTAAACAGTACAAATCTGGGCTTTTTCCACACACAGGCAATGATTAAACATTTGTCAGCACACCTAGTCCTCCTGCTCCAGTCCCCATGCCAAGGCCGCAACATAATCCCTACAAGATCTAGACTTAAACACTCACAGTTCTCTCCCTGGCTCACAAATATTTCTACTTGCCCACCCCAGACTAACCTACCCAAAGGGACATGCTGTTGAAAATGACAAGGTTAGACTGCACTGCAAACATACAAGTTTAGACCCACATGGCCCAGGTCCCCTCACCGATACACCACTGCTGGTTCCAACATGCTGGCCACGAGCACACTGTACTCTTCCTGCTGTGGCTTGTCCTTGGTCTCTGGAGAAGAAACATGAATGAGGAAGGGCGTTCTATGGGGGCAAGTTCCAGGTGCCTCCCCATACCTTTCCACCACCACCCCACCACTGTGAAGAATACAGGTAAAATCTCAAGAAAAAGACTTTGAGGTTTTGTTACAGAGGGAGGGTCAGAGGTTGGACTACGAAAAAATAAATAAATAAATAAATAACTGAAGTCAGACACCAGAAGGAGAAATAAGTATTAGATGACAGTTTAACAAGTCTGAGGTTAGACCACTCTAAAGAGTCAAAGGTTAGATAATAGCAGAAAAGTCTAATGTTAGACCACAGTGGGAGGAGGGTCAGGGAATAAACCAAAGTTAGGGAATAAGAGTCAAGACCAACCTAATGGACAGAAGACAGATTGTAGGTGAAGGGACAGAGGTCAGGTCAAGGAAATGCAAGTAAAGAACAGACCAGGAACAGACCAACACCTGAGGGGAGAAGGTTGGACCCTAAGTGGTAAGACAGTGGGGAGTTGACAAGAAATCCTGGGGTTAGATTGTAGCAAGAGACATAGTAAGAAGGCCAGAGCAGGAAGTAAGTCCAGTGAAGAATGAAGTTAGATTACAAAGGGAAGGGTGGAAGCTCAACCCTGTGGTACTGGCCTAAGGTTAGGCCAAAGTGGGAAGATAAGATCTGGGTTAGGCCACATGGGCTGGAAGTTAAATTCAAAGCAGGTGGAGGCTGGGCATGGTGGCTCATGCCTGTAATCCCAGCACTCTAGGAGGCTGAGGTGGAAGGATCCCTTGAGCTCAGGAGTTCAAGACCAGCCTGAGCAAGAGAGAGACCCTGTCTCTACTAAAAATAGAAAAATTAGGGCGGCATCTATGGCTCAAAGTAGGGCGCTGGCCCCATAGGCCAGAGGTGGCAGGTTCAAACCCAGCCCCGGCCAAAAACTGCAGAAAAAGAAGAAAAAAAAAAAAAAAAGAAAAGAAAAATTAGCCACATATGGTGGTGGATGCCTATAGTTCCAGCTACTCAGGAAGCTGAGGTGGGAGGATAGCTAGAACTCAGGAGTTTGAGGTTGCTGTGAGGTAGGCTGATGTTACAGCACTCTAGCCAAGGGAAACAGAATCAGACTCTGTCTCAGAAAAAAAATTCAAGGGGCATGGGAAAGAGGCACCCTTCAAGGCTGGAGTGGAGGATGTTAGATGGGAGGAATGGACCGGGGAGCTGGACACTATGAGAGAAGGGGTGCAAATTTGGGTGGGGAGAGCCAAGTCTGCAGAGAAGCCTTCCCCACTCCTTTGCTTAGAGCTCACCCTCGGGGACTGAGAGGCTGAACACGATCACTCGGGAGATGGGGCCATCCTGCAGGGTCGTCCATGTCTGCAAAACTTCTGTGTGGAGAGCAGGGACTCAGAGCCCTGCTCCTGGTACTCCACCAGCCCAAGCCCAGGCTAGCCCCAATCCTCACCTTGACTCTGCTGGTCCACGTGGGCAACACGGACATAGCCACTCTGACAGCCCACAGCTGACAGACGCCGGGATGTGCCAGGGAGATTGTGGACGTCAAGCCAGAGGACACTGGTAGGTGGGCAGATAGACATCCCTGGGCCCCGGCCCCACACCTCTGTTTCCCCAGGAACACCCACCCTCTCCCTGCAGCCTGGGATCCTACTGCCTAACTGCTCCAAGGTAACCTCCACTGCACCATTTCTCTGGAGTCAGTTCACACTATCTGATTACTGAGTTCACCTCCTGATTTCTTTGGGGTCACCCCCATTGATCAATTTCTCTGAAGTCATACTGTGGCCTGATTTGTCTGAGTTTATCCCTGTTGCCCAATTTCTCTAAGGTCATCTCCTCCCACTGCTGTCCTTGAGGTTACTCCCACCACCTGATTCTCTCAGTTTGCTGCCCTGGTCCCCGCTGGCCTCTTTCAGGCTCTCTCCTACCTACTGGTCAGGTTCGTGAGCTCTGGAAAGAGGTTTTCCACAGGCTGTTCCTCAAACTGATGCAGCCCCTCGTTCTGGGGGAACCAAGACCCACCCCACCCCATGTAAAGTCAGCATCCAGCCTCATGCACACCCCCCAATGCCAGCCTGTGGCGACCCCCCTCTCCAGGCACGTCTCCCCCTGCCTCACCTCCTTGTACAGATGAATGGCCGGGTCATTCCCACTCAGGAGAAACACAGTCTCCAGTTGATCCCCAACCTGAACCCTGAAAGCAGAGAAATCCAGGACCCCAATCTGATAGAGCCTGAGCGTGATAGGATCCATGTTTTAGAACTATCCTCTTGTAAGAACCTTGCCTGTGAGAACCCTAACATTCTGGGATCCAGATACTGGACTAGGGCTAGAATCTCAGGGCTCCAGCTCCTTAATACTCTATCTTCTTGAAATGCAGAAACTGGCCCTCACAGAATCTCACAATCATGGAACTGCAGAACCTCCAATCTTGGAATTGCAGAAATTTAGCATGCTAGAACCTCTCACTTCCAGAGCCCTCCCCTACTAATGTCTGCACTCTGTGGATTCAAGAATGGAATAGAGAACTCCAGAATGGATTGTAGAAACTCAGAATGCTAGGACCTCTCTAACCTGAGACTCCAGTATTCCTTAAGTTCTGTTTTCTGCTTCCTTTGAAATAATACAACTTTTAGAATTTGTCATCATGGATATTCGGATTTATGGAATAGGAGAACACCCAAATCCTAGCATCCAGAACATTAGTGCATTAAAATCTTCAGCTTCTAGGATTCTCATCTGCTAAGACCAGAGAGAGGCTGGTCAACTATGACTTAAAGATCAAATCTAACCCACTGCCTGTTTTTGTAAATAAAGTTTTATTGAAACACAGCCACACCCTTTCATTTACATAGTGTCAATGGCTACAAAGGCAGAGTTCAGTAGTTGTAGCAGTGACTGGCTTTCAAAGCCTAATATTTACTATCTGATCCTTTACAAAAACTAGTTTACCAATCCCTGTGCTACATCATTGGTGTTCTCAAATGGAGTTTGGAACTCTAGAATGGAACCCATGTACTTTGAGATTCTTGGATCTTGATATTCTAAATGGTCTATATTCTATGCCCTTGAAATATGACAGTGTTAAGACTTTATCATTGTAGAATTTCAGAAAACCCTGGCTTCTATCAAACTGTAAAATGTTCAAACCTTAGAGCTTCCATCTCTAGAAAACTTGGTACCTCTGCTCTTGGAATGTCAGAATCTGGAATATCAGAATCTGGGATTCCTAGATGTCTAGAACACAAGTGCTCAATTAACTCTCAGACTAGCTAGTTCAGGAATGGCAAAGTCTGGTCTGTGGTCACTTTAAAGGCATGATGCTCTAAAAACCAAAAATAGAAACTGATTGTCTATGGGCAGGATTTCCATCTCCTGTTAGCTACAGCTTCCCAGCCTCTCACATACACACTCCTTACTGTATTATGCCCACCTGCTCTCACATTACTTCTCTGGCCCCTAAAAGCATTTTAGTTTTCAATCTCTAATTCAGTACAACCCCTTTATTTTCCAGATGGAGAAACAGAGTCTGTAAATTAATCCATAAGTAAGAAAGGCGTGTGAGAACCCAGAGCTCCTATGCTTAGAGAAGGGTGGGGATGGGCACCCAGGGGACACTCACTCTGCATGGCATAGCTGGAAAGGAGTGAACTGGAGCTCCAGGTTCAGGCAGCTTTCTGGAGGGGAAGTACAGGAAGATGGGCACCAGAGATCCTTCTGGGCCCCCCTCCCACAGTCCTTCCCTCCTGGTCACACTCACGGGCAATGGAGTCAAGGTTGTACTCTGAGCCAGGCTCATAGTCACAGTAGATGTTAAGGAAGGGGCTGCCCTTGTCCCCTGAATCCTGGGGAAGGAAAATGGCCTTAGGAGAGGGTGGGGGCAGGAGGAGGGAATCTGGGGTGGGCTCAGAAGGACCCACCATGCATGGAGGGAGGAAAGCCAGGGCAGGTGGTGGGAGCTCCAGGTACCTTGATGAACGTGATCCCTACAACCAGGCCCCTTTTGGGGGGCGACTTGTTGAAGGTGTCAATGGAGACGATCTCTGCATCCACTATAGGAGGGGAGAGTTCAAAGTTCAGGTTTCAGGCAGACTCATGACCCTGATATGTCCATTCATTGTGAGCTCTGACAACTGCAATTATCACGACCTCTGAGTCTGAATGAGTCCTGATCGCCACTGCCATGACCTCTGGGTACCAGGCATCCTGACCTCTAGATCTGAGGAACCCCGAAATTCTAACCACTTTCAGGCCCACTACCCCCGCCTCCTGACCCCCGTGATATCGGCTTTGGGTCCTTCAATCACCCTGCTCCCATTCCCCCATCATAGTGACCCGGCTCAGACAGCCTCAGAAGCCTCTCAACACCTCGTCCCAGATCCCCCCCAGCCCCACTGCGCCACGCACCGGGTATGTAGTTAAACTGCAGCTCCTTGGCCACCGGCCGGATTTTCTGTCGGAGGTCTTGGTAGCGGAAGCCGAGAACCTTGCCTTTAAGGGTGGCGGCCAGCAGCTCCCCGCGCCCGCCGGCACCGCCTGCCAGCCCGTACACATTGCTCTGCGACGAGAAGCGCGTGAAGCTGTCCTCGCGCAGCGGGCAAGGCACCGCGGCCATAGCCGCCTCCCCCATCACGCCCTTCAGACACTCACCCTTTCCGCTGCCTGCACTGCGACCCGCCCTTTCCCACCCAGGGCTCTGGAAGCCGGCAGAATAGCTCGGTTCCCGCCCGTCGCAGACCGATGCCGTAGAGAAGCTGCCGTCGCTTCCCTTTACCAAGAGGGCGGCCAGCGGAATTGCCCGGACACCCCCCGACCAAGCGACTTTGCCCCACTGCGCCTGCGCGCTCATCTCATTTCCATTCAGGCCCCAGGAAGGGGTTGTCAGGGGTGACTGTGACCAGAGATGAGAGGTTGTGGCCCATAGCTCCTGGCAATATGCTGTGTGGAAAGCCAATAATAATCATAAAATGTCATATTTCTCTTACGTACAGGAACTACTCTAATCGCGATCCATCTAACAGTTTATTCAAAACTCACAAGCAGGTTGAAACAAGTACTCTTTCTTTCTTTCGTTTTTTTTTTTGCAGTTTTTGGCCGGGGCTGGGTTTGAACCCACCAACTCCAGCATATGTGGCCGGTGCCCTACTCCTTTGAGCCACAGGCACCGCCCTGAAACAAGTACGCTTAATTCATTTTACAGGTGAAGGAAATGAAGCGTGGAGAGGTAAAGTAACTTGCCTAAGAGCACACAGCTAGTAAGCAGCAGTCAGTATTGGAATTCAAATAGTTCATTACTTTATTATCACCTTTAAAATAGTGAAATGTTGGGCGGCGCCTGTGGCTCAGTCAGTAAGGCGCCAGCCCCATATACCGAGGGTGGCAGGTTAGAACCCAGCCCCGCTGAACTGCAACAAAAAAATAGCCGAGCATTGTGGCGGGCGCCTGTAGTCCCAGCTACTCCGGAGGCTGAGGCAAGAGAATCGCCTAAGCCCAGGAGTTGGAGGTTGCTGTGAGCTGTGTGATGCCATGGCACTCTACCGAGGGTGATAGAGTGAGACTCTGTCTCTACAAAAAAAAAAGTAGTGAAATGTTCCTCTTACCCCAAGGAAAAAAGATCCAGTTGCCTATCCTGACATATGATAACCATCTATTTTGGCCCTGATTATTTTATTGATTCCTCACATTCACTCTTCAGGGCCTATTGTTAACCCACCCCACCCCCGCATGCACACCCAATGTACTGAGCTTTTCTCATATACCAGGACATCCTTTACAAATTCATCTCACTAAATCTTTGTAAGAGCTCTATAAAGAGGTTCATTATCCCATTTTACAGAGGATGAAACTGGGGTCAGGGACAGAAAGTCCCTTGATTGACAGTAAGTGATGGGGACAGATATTTCTGGGGTTCCTGAATATGCTTGTCTCTAGAACACGAAAGTTTGGAGATTCTGCACATCTGTGTACAATTTCCAGAAGACATATAGGTCAGCCAACTATCCAAGCTACCTTGAGTAATCTTGTTATTTCCTCCATGCAGAAAGAACAAAACATATACACACCCCAATGGCAAGTTCCATGAAGACAACCACTGATGTTCCCTGGCCACAGCCAGATCTTGAACAGCTGGACCACAAGGCCTGATACAAAGCAGGTATTCAGTAAATGTGTCAAAAATCCCAACTATGTGCGGCCCTTTGCTAAGTACCTGGGACATTGGCACATAAGCAAAGGCAAATGGCAAGTCCTCTAGGAAGACTGGATATGGAGGATGGTAAAAAGGAACAATCTGTGATGAACTCTGGATTTGGTGAGGAAAACCTCCTAAGAGCAGGTCATGGTCTACGTTCGCAGGGCCTGGCAAAATGGAATGTGGCTCTAGTTCTGTCACTTCTGAGGTAGGTTTTCTTTAGGCTTCTATACTTCACAAACCACATTCACTTAGTATTTGTTGAGTAAGTGAATGAATGTATAGGTAGAGAACAGGAATCATCCTGTTCAGGTTTCCAACCTTAGCTGCACAGCTGACCCACCTATAGAACTTTAAGAAAAATAAATGAAAAAAAAAAAGTTTGACTGGGAACCTCAATTAATTCACATCAGAATGAGTGAGATCCAAGCTTGTATACGTATAATGATTTTAAATAGCATAGCCAGGGCTTCAGCCAAGCACCCATAGCAGACACTGGCAGTCAGTCTGGCTCACAGGCGTCTTCAGTGAGCCCTGGGCAGCCATTATCAAATGACTAGAGCTATGCAGGGAACTAAAGCAAACTAGGTATCAGGGATAGGCTGCTTTGTCAGTCCTAGGAAGGGAACCTGGCCGCGCCCACACTTCCTCCTGGCCCACAAGGCTACAGCACCGCTGCAGGAGCTGTTTTCCCCAGCAGTTCCTGCTCTGTGTGATGCTATCCCATCATGCTGTGACACCCTGCCTTCCTCAGGCACTGAGCCTCCTCCAGTCTGTCTAGTCCTCCACAGTGACGGGCTCAGGCCAGGGTGAGTTGTTACCCACCTTTGCCAGGCAAAGGAGCTTGTCATCTCCTCTTCTACTCCCCAGACCCACTTAAGCGACGTGCTCTGCCCACCAAAGTCACATCCCTCCCCCGTCCTGTGACAGATGAAATAACTGTCACCAGGGCATTCAGCCTTCCTTCCTTCCAGGGAAATGTGGACATGGGGTGAGGACAAGGGACCCCGCAGGCCTCTTCCACTCCCTTCCGACCAGAGAAGTTCCAATGACTGTTGCATTCAATCACCTGGGCAGCTCCGAGGGGTGTGATCATCATCCTTTGTCCCAGTGGAGGAAATCAAGGACCCCAGATTACAAGGGCCCAGAGAAAGCTAGATGAAGACTGGTGTTTTGGGACTCCAAGCCCACCATCCCAGGGTTCCCCTCCCCTAAAACCCAACCCACCCTGGGGGCAAAACTGTCTGAGGATGCATGCCCTCCACTTCCCCACAGAGCACACCCAGAGGGGGAATCCACCCAAGGGGGGATCAAGAGGGGCAAGAGGGCAGGTGACCAGCACTGAGGGTCAAGGTGGGTAGGAGAGGTGAGGAGAAAGAGAGACTCATGCAAAAGTGTTGTTTTTTATTTTCTTTCTTGGGCCAGCTGCAGCCTCCGACTGACAAAACCTCAAAGCGTTAGGGAAGGAGCAGGCACAAGAGTAGGGGTGGAGCTGATACCCTGAAACCCAGGCCCTAACCTGAGAGTTTGGGGCTGCAGGAGGCTGGGGGAGAGAAGGGGCTCATCCCCAGGGTAAGAATAAGTCTCAGTGGCTACATGTGCTCAGAATTTGGCTGGGGGACAAAAGTGGGAGAGAGAGAAACCATCCTCATGACTCAGCTGGTCAGGAGATGGGGTTCCAGATGCTACCCCAAACCCTGGCAGCACCCACAGCAAATAAGTTTGTATCAAAGATTCTAAACAGCTGGTTTTCTTGGGATGAAGAAGGGTACCCTTGGGGGCTTAAATAAATGGGCAGGGGGCAAGGGATATAGCAAGAACAGAGGGTGACTGTCCGGCCAGCAGGCCCTGGCCTCTGGCACCCCTGCAGCAAGGCCTGCTGCTGCCTGCCATGGCCTGCAAGACTCCCCGGGTGGGGAGAGGGAGGGAAGATCTTGCAGCGGGTCTCAGGCCCCACTTCTCTCTGAGCAGACACCACAGAAGACAGGCGCCGGGGGTGGGGTGGGGTGGTTAGCGCAGGTCCTCCTCATCCCCCTGGATTGTCTTCTTGATGCGCAGCAGCATGGTGGTGAGCCACTGGTCCAGTCGCGAGATGGAGTCATATTCCTTTACCTGCAGGCACATCCAGCGGATGGGGTAGCCCCAGTCCCTCCCTGTCCCCAACCCCGGAGCCTAAGGTCTCTAGTGCCAACACTGTCAAGATGTGACCCTGTTATCCTTGGTCTCTGGGAGGGAATAAGGGAAGGCCAGTGGCCCCAAACCCCTGCCAGGGCAGCTCCCTTTGTCTGTCTTCACTATTCTGGTCATAACATTTCCCTTGAGGAGAAAGAAAAAGATTCTGTGGCTTGAAAAGAAAAAAAAAAGGTCTAATAGCTGAGTGTGGTGGCAGGTGTTTATAGTCCCAGCTAATCAGGAGGCTGAGGCAGAAGGATGGCTTGAGCCCAGGAGTTCAAGGCCAGACTGGGCAACATGGCAAGTCCCTCTCTCTCTCTCTCTCACACACACATACACATACACACACACACAAGTCCAGCCTCCTTGTTTTTTGAGTGGGAGACTGAGGTCTAGAGAGGACCTAAGTGACCTGGGTAGAGGGGAGTCTGAGAAGCATGCCCTGCCGAAGCTTCCCCCTCCCCCTGTGCTGAGCTTCCCACCCACTGCCTGGGGCAGAGGAACTGTATGGCACTTAGTGTCTGTTCTCATTTAGGGGTTTAAATTCCTTAGGGTCACCCAGGGAGAGACCCACTTGACATATGCCATCCAGAGGACTGAATTAGGACCTGAGCTGACATAGGGAGTTCAGCACATTCAGAACAGAAGAAAGAAAAGAAGAAATGTGTACATATCTGTGTGGGGCATTCTCTCTGAGAGAGAATTCAGTGCCTCTCCCTGTCCCCTCAGCTCCACTTTCCTCATCTCTATCCTTCCCCATCTGCTCCTCCTGGAGTCACCCAAGGCACCCTGGGGGACTCTGAGTGGTGCAAAGACTTAGTTGTCAGGGGCAGACAGATGTGGATCTGAGCCCCAGCTCCATCCCCCCAAGACCAGAGCCACGTTTCCTCCTTGATCTCAGTGCCATCCTCTATAAAGTGGTATTCCCTGTACCTCCTGGGGCTACTTGTGAGGATTCTGGGGTGACTGGAAAAGGAGTTCACAGCTAGGTACCAGGGGCCACAGATGAAAAAGGTGAATTTCATAGGAGACTATGTCTGAGAAAGACAGTCCACCTGGGGAACCCATCCCCCCTGGAGGGACCTGGCGACCCATGCCAGCCACTCACCGACTCAGTGTAGCTGTCCACATTTTGCTCCTCATGGGCTTCTAGCAACTTCTGCAAGTAAATGGCAGGAAAGGGTCAGGGGGCCAGGCTGGCCTGGATTAGATTCAAACACATGCTATATGAGCACATTAAACAAGGGATTGGGGAGGGGGGGTGTTCCCACACTGAGAGGTAAAAAGGGGCATGCTCCAATCCTTGCCATCCTACTCATCGAAAAGGCTCATGATCAGAAGCTCACTGACACAGAGCATCAGCAGAGGAGTGTATGTCACCACCAACCCCCAGCCCTGTGACTGGCTCTACCACCACCTAAGTTGTGCTTTTCTCATCTAGAAAATGGAGACCCAAATTGCAGAAGAAAGAAAATAAAACAAAAATACAAACCCTTTGAGAACCACCGGACTAATCTTGATGATTCTCCCACCTGGACCCTAAGCCTCTAGATTCCCTATCCCTGGGCCCCACCACCCCTCTCCAGTGCCAGGGACAGGAAGCCTGAGCACCCGGAACTCACTTTCATCAGCTTGCATTCTCGGGAATCAGAGAAAGCTGGGAACAGCTCCTCATACTTCTGGACAGCCAGCTGAGCAGCAGGGAGGGAGGAAGGGGACAAGTTAATAAAGACAGGGCTATTGGAACCGATGGCCTAGCAGCCAAGGGGACCTGGGGACAGCTGGCAGTCCTGAGTCAGGTCTCTAGGCCCTCCCCCAGCCTCAGGTGTCACCTGGCTCTGTGCCTGTCAGGACCTCCACAGAGCTGAGCTGAGCTTAGCACCAGCTCCTGGCTGTACAGATGGCTGCAGGGAGAGTGCTCATTTGTCCCCTATCAACCAGGACAGAGAGCAAATAAGCACATCTCACAAACTAGGCCTGGGGCTGACTGGCTGCTTCATGAGAACCGAGAGGTCAGATGATGATGAGCCCCGTTGCGAGTGGGGAAACAGACCCAGGGAAAGCTAGTGACCTGTTCACACAGGGTAAGATGTGGGACAGAGACATGAACCTGGATCGACAAAGCCCAAGCTCATGCCAGCGTAGCCAATGCCCATGGCACAGCAGGGCTCAGATAGCTATGAGGCAGGGGTCAGGGTGGCCAGAGACACTAGGAAATTGTGGATGGCATAGAGCCCTGCCTGGTCAGGAAATGGCAGACAATCAAAATCTAATGCCAACTTGTGGTCCAGTTCCTTCCCATTGGCCCATCCCCCTCCTCCCGCCTTCTCTAACCATGAAGCCCTGAACGTAGGTAGGGTGGCATGCAGGCTGTGGTAAGTCATGACACTGGAGTTAACAGTGGTCTGGAATGTTGGGGCTGCCGTTTACTAGCCCTGTGGCCTTAAAAGGATTCTTGTCTCAGCCTCAGTGTCTTCACCTATAAAATGGGGTGACAATGGAGCTGATTTCATGGGACTCAGCAAGTACACCCATAAAGAACAGAGCCCAGCACTGAGAGAGCCAGGAGCTGGAAACGGAAAAGCTCCCAGAGCTAGGTGACATCTGGACAGAGATCCATCACTTGCATTTGGGGGCAAGAAGCAACTTGGCCTGGTGACAGGCACAGTGGTCCAGGGGAGGTCTCCTGGCTGGTGTTGGGAAGGGTTCAGGCAGGGCCCACCAGGCCTGGGCTCACCTTGGCATTGAGCATGTCGATGCAGAAGTGGCAGAGGGCTGCCTTGAAGAAGTAGTCCTTGGCGCTGTACTTGAGGAGAGGGCTGTCCATGGCATTGGTCCCCACCTGTGACCATGTGGAGGTGGCTCTGTGAGCTCAGGGCAGGCAGCAGAGGCCAGGGGCACTGCTAGGCACTAACCCAGGAGTTCAGCAACTGGTGTGTGAGCGACCAGGACGTGATGGTGGCAGGGGGTTGGGTAATGGAGGCTGATGCCAGGTGTCTGTGGGCCCCTGAAGCACCCAACATGGTAGGGAGGCGGCTCTGCTGTCAGGACCAACGGGAGGCTGGCATGTTGGTGGGCAGAGGGGTGGCAGACTGCAGGAACATGAGAGGCGGTGCCCACCCTGCTCTCCCTCGGGCCCAGCTGCCTGCCTTTCTCTCGGCCATGGCCCAGTCCTCCCTGCACAGCAGAGGGAAGCCCACGTGACCTTCCCTCCCTCCCACTGTGGATGAGAGACTCATGACCGCCTCAGGTCTCCTCAGCAATTCTTTCCATTCCCTGCCCAACTCTGGTTCTTCAGAGTCTGCCTCACTCTTAGGCCCTCCAGGAAGCTCTATGAGGGGTGTGAGAAGGATGGTGACATGGCATGGGGCTGTGAGTAGAGAAGGAGTTTAGCCAGGTTAAGGACAAAGTGGAGGTGAGGGAGATGGCATGATGAGAGAAGTGGAGAGACAGGGAGGGGAGGGGGAACTGGAGCGGTGAGACGGGCAGGGTACGGCTCTAGAACATAGCACTGGGTTGAAGGGGCACAATGCCTGAAGCAGTGTGCAGGGCTGGGGTCTGCCTCACCTCACCTGTTCATAGATGTCAATGGCCTTCTGATACTGCTCCAGCTGTGCGGCATAGCCAGCCACCTTCAGCAGACACTTGTTGGCTGAGCTGTGTAGGGAGGAGGAGTGAGGGTGGGTGGTGGCAGGTCCTGCAAGTCACTGAGGGACCTAGGGGCAGGCAGGAAGAGGGGCTACCTGTTGGACTCCTCGCCTTTGTAGTAGTCTGCAGACTGCTCATAGTGGGCGATGGCCTGGGGAGACACGAGGAGGGGGTGGCAAGAGGAGGGCAGAAGACAGAGGGGAGGCCTCCATGCAACCTGTATTCCCTCTGCCCTGGTTCCCCAAGCTCTGCCAGCGGCTCTGCCTCCTTTCCTGGTACTCAGACACCAGAGGATTCCCCTGGGTAGAAGGGGCAAGAGAAGTCTAGCCCTGGCCAGGCCCTGACTATCCACTCACCTTCTCGATGTCTACCAGCTCTGTCTCATAGATCTCAGCAATTGAGATGTGGTGCTTGGCTGCGATGGTGAATCGGCCCTGGGGGGATACAGGAAGGGGCCACCCATGACCAGTGATGTCCTTGTGCACCCCCCCATCC
>CAUYRH010045979.1:0-39067 GCA_963574655.1 Perodicticus potto
CCTGTAGTCCCAGCTACTTGGGAGGCGGAGGCAAGAGACTTGCTTGAGCCCAGGAATTGGAGGTTGCTGTGAGCTGTGATGCCACAGCACTCTATCCAGGGTGACAGCTTGAGGCTCTGTCTCAAAAAAAAAAAAAAAAACCCACAAATCATCACTTCTTGGCCTTTTGGCTAAGAACAAATGTAAAATACCACAAAGCTACAAATTCTAGTACACAATAACAAGCTCTACTTTAAAAACCTGTTTCAGGGTGCAAGGGAGATGTGTCAATAATTGGTCTTCATTTATTTATTTATTTTTTGAGATAGACTCTTACCCTGTCACCCTGGGTAGAGGGCAGTGGTGTTACAGCTCACAGCAACCTCAAACTCTTGGGCTTAAGTGATCCTCTTGCCTCAGCCTCCCAAGTGGCTAGGATTACAGGCGCCCACCACAACAGCCTGGATATTTTTACAGACAAGGTTCTTGCTTTTGCTCAAGCTGGTCTCAAACTCCCGAGCTCAAGCAATCCGCCCTCTTAGCCTCCCAGAGTGCTGGGATTACAGGCGTGAGCCACCTTGTCTGGCTGACTTTCCTTTTAGAATGTAGTCAAAAAAATTATGGCATGCCTCCTGTCTCACCTTTCATTTTTCTTTCTTTCTTTTTCTCTTTTAAATCTTAGATTAGTAGGAGATCAGAGTCTGCTAGTTCTGCTGCTGTGCTCTTGACTGGATAGAGATGAATCATTGTCTGCTCCAGTGGCAGGCCTTTGTCCTGGAAGTCTTCACTTTGTCTTCTAGTTCTATGTATCTATGCTCTTAAAGTTACCTGGATATTGGCATAACATATGTTGTCCTGGATTTGTTTAGGGATTCTAAATGGAATAGTTTCTTGGCCTTCATACTTACATGGCACTAAAGAAATAGAATTTGGAAGATAGGTGAGAGTAGATAATTATAAATTCAAAAGTGTGCTCCGAGATTAAGTCTGGCTCTTATAAATAAGAGAAAGGGAACCACATCAAATGAAAACTAGAAATACCACTCTGAGTTTATGTTGATTTCAATTGCTGCTGCTGCTTTCTACCACGCTGTAGTTAATAACAAATTTTTGCCTGTTTTCAAGCAAATACTCACAGTCAACACTTACATAGCACATATGTGCCAGGTGCCATTTTTCGGACATTAACTCATTTAATCCTGACAACAAACCTATAAGGTAGGTTGTTTGAGGGTAATGGTAGTTGCTGTAATAAAGAAACTATAAATTATTAGCTTAATGCAACAGATGGCTATTCCTCACTCCCATGTAATTAATTTGAAACTGTTCAGCCCGAGGTACAGGAACCCAGATTCTTAACAACTTGTAGCTTTCCCATACTCTAGAGTCCCAGAGTCCTTCCCTTTCAGCCAGTGGATGGAGACGGAAAACGGAGGATCCTCTGTGGGAGGTTTTGAATGGGCTGGGCCCGGAAGTCTTGCACATCTGCTATCAGGCCATCTGCCAGGTCTCAGACACGTGGCTGCACAAACCCAGCTGCGAGTGTTGTAGGAAGCGCAGTCTAGCTGTATCTCCAGGTGAAAGAGGAGATGGATTCAGTGAACATGTCACGCACAGGTGCTGCGCCAGTCTGCTCTCCAGCCCCTGGCTACCAGTAACCTCACTCACCTAATTCTCTTCCCACACAGACCAAAGGAGAAAACTCTACGTCCCTCTAGTTAATGCTTTCAGTGAAAACCCCAGGATTTCTGGGTGATGTGTGGCCTTTTCCATCAGAATGGGGTGTTTTCCTCATTGTCCTTTGACTGCCGATCAGAAAACACAAGCTGCCTGCTCTGGCCATTTGTATTCATATAAAGAGATGGGCAAGAGTGGGATGCAGTCATATTCACACCCGTTTGGAGACGGAGGAGTGGGGGGCACAGAACAGCGCTGGTCTGTGGCAATGTGAGGTCCCCATGAGAAGGCATCATGGGGCTCCCTGTGGGGAACTGGGTGAATTTCCTGGCTGCACCTTGATGTGGCTCTGGAATGGGCTCCTTGTAGCTCCCCTCTGCTCTCTGAGAGGTGGGTATTGGGGATCCTCTGCTCTGGGAGGGCTGCGCAGCTTTTGAAACCCACTTCCTCCTGCCTGTGCAAGGTTGGGGACTCACGAGTTGGTTCAAGGTTCCGATGGTCAAAAGCCTTTTAAATGTAGGCCCATTTTTTTTCCCTTTGGCAATATAATTCTCCCCAAACTTGGAAAACTTCTAATCTTTGTTTCCCATCACTTTCATGAGCAAAGGATCATACCCAAATTTCTTTCCTAGACATAATTTTTAAGTTTCACTTATTTATTTGCTTCTTCACTCATGTTTTCCTCTCTCTCTCTCTCTCCCCTGAACAGCAGCTACCTGGAAACTGTCTGAAATAATAGGCCTGGAGGTTGCAATGGACTGAGTGTGTTTCTTGAAATTCCTATGTCGAAAATGCTAATACCCAGGTGATGGGATTAGAGTGTTTCTGAATTTCTTGAAAATGTCTTCTCGTGTAGTTGTGCCTGAAAGTTTATACGTTAAAAATGCATATTTTGTGTGTTCACAGTGTCAGGTTAAGAAAAGAAAAAAAAAAGAAAATATGTGTTTTGTTATTTAATACTTTCCTTTGATTTGTGCTTTATATTTCAGTAGGATATTATATATGATTCTTAAAAAAATCATGTGTGGAGGGAGTTTATATTATCTGTAAATTCCACATCTGGACTGTAAAGAGATGCTATACTGTTCTGCTACTGACGGAGGCCTCACATCTACCAGGGCTGAGGGCTGTAGAGAAAGGCCATTCACTAAAGGTCATTGTGAAGACTACGCATTCCACTCCTTGAGCTGAGCAGGTTGAACAGAGCTGAGCAGAGGAGTGATAGGACTGACAGGATCAGATTTAGGATTTAAACAGCCCTCGGTGGCTGCTGTATGGAGGACAGACTGCAGGGGACAGGGGAGAAGCCAGGAGACAGTTAGGATATCACTGCACAAAGAAGGATGGTGGCTTGGAGCAGGGTAGTAGCATTGGAGGGGGAGAAGTGGTCCAATTCTGGAATTTATTCTGAGGTGGGAACTCCACCATCTCAAAGATATGTCTTAGGGTGTGAGAAAAAGAGAAGAGTTGAGACTTATTTCACTTTTTTTGTTTTCTTTTTTGAGACAGAGTCTCACTACGTTGCCCTTGGTAGAGTGCCGTGGCATCACAGCTCACGGCAACCTCAAACTTTTGGGCTAAAGCGATTCTCTTGCCTCAGCCTCCCAAGTAGCTGGGACTACAAGTGTCCCCACAATGCCTGGCTATTTTTTTGTTGTACTTGTCATTGTTGTTTTAGCAGGCCCAGGCCACCTGCCCTGGTGTATGTGGCCCACCCCCTAACCATTGAGCTATGGGTGCCGAGCCTATTTTACATTTTAGACCTGAGTGATGAAGAATGTAGGGTGTCTTCATACTTGGGGGATGGTATGGAAAATTGTAGCTAAATACTTTTATTTACAGTATCTTCCCTACAAAATTTTATAAAATATTCTCAATGTGTTGGCCAACCCCCTTCTCCCCCCAACACACACAAACAAAGTCTCTCCCACTCATGGCAAATATGTTCCAAGATATCTGTTGCTATGCCCTTTTCCCCTGCGTATGGCTATTTTGGAGATACACCATAGTTTCCAGCAACTGAGATGGGAAGCATGTAGGGAGAATCAGTTTGGGGAAAACCCCAAAGATGTTGGGCACCAACTATGTGCTGAGCAGTATTTTAGGCACCAGGAACTTTTGCAGGTCTGATACAGAGTATCAATATGAAACTGAGACCAACAAGAACCAGGCCTGTGTGACACGCAGGATTCCAGCCATCCAGAGTCAGCAAGCATGACAAGGTGTCTTGATCATCTATGTGACTCACTGAAGATTTGTTTGGTAATTATCTATTGAATGAATGATGACTCTCTGTCTGTAATTTTCTTTCTGGATCATTGAAATCAAAATGTCCATTTTTATGTGGACATTAAAATTAAAATTATAGAATTTTAATTATTTAAAAATAATTAAATTTATTATATAAATTATTAGAATGACTAATAAAATTATTAGAATGACTGTTCTGGCTGTAGAGGCAAGAGTTTCTTTTAGCCCATTTTAGATATAAGACCACAGCACCTCCAGGATGAAGACAGTATGTTTTGTCTTTGAATCTGCAAGGCCTAACACTTAGTAGATATTTGTTGAATATTGTTGAATGAAAACATGTTAATGTATTTCCATAGAATTTTTTTTACTAGGTATGTTTTTAGGGTGTTGTGATTATAATATCCATTTCATTTGTTTCCTCATTTTTACGTATAATTTTGTAACTATTTTTCCATACATAGATTCTTCATGAACTATCATCTTTGTCATGGAACAATGATTTATCACATATGGTTAAACTATAATTGCATTGCCCATTTCTTCATTACTCAATATTATTCTTTCAATTTATCAAAATAATAAATAAAACGTCAGTGAATATTTTCCTTAATGTGGCTTTTTATATGCTTTTGATATCCCAGTGGGGACAACATTGGACATCATTAATATTTACCAACATCTGTTTCTCTGTTCCTTTTAAACATGCAGAAAACTTCACCTCTCAGAGTCCTTGTCATTGGTCAGGGCCATATGAGTAGCTCTGGACAATGAAGTGTGAAGGGAAGTGATGTGTGAATTTCTTGGATGTGGAAAGCCTGTGCATAATCTGCCAATCTCTCCTGTCTCCTGCCAGGGCCACCAATGACATTCCAGATGGCAGAGTCCTTGAGTGACACAAATCCTCCCCCTCCACCAGTCTGAGATGGGTATGTTGAGTGAGCAAGAAGTGGATCCTTCTTATAATAAACTTCCATGGTTCTCAGGTTATTTTTTTGCCCCTGCTAACCTAGTCTTTCCTGACCAATACAAAGACTCTGAACCTTAGGATGGACTCGTGTTATGTATTAGCAAATGACTCTATGGCTAGTATACAGTAGGTACTCAGTAAATATCAATTAAATAAATCAATGAAACTTGACCAGTATTACATGAAAATGCCAATTTCATTGCTTTATCAACAGCAAAGATTTATTATTTGAGTGTTCTTACCAACTTGATAGGCACAAATATTGTTTTGGCCTTATTTTAATTTGTACTCATATTTCTTCGCTTATTGGAAAGGCTGAATGTTTTGTCATCTGTTGTTAGCCATTTCCTCTTTTGTGTGTTATTTTACAAAAGCTTTCATTCATTCTCAGTAACTATTGTCTGCCTTCGCTGTTCTAGGTATTGGGGCTGCCAATTATTGGTGGTGAATAATCTTGCTGTCACGCACTTCTATTCAGGAGGAGAGAAAAATGAGATATAAACAAATACTTATCTATTTTAGGTAATGGTAAATGCTATAAAAAGTAAATCCAAGTAAGGGGCTTAAAGACTGGTTGATGGTGATGGCTGGGTTTGGTGGCTCGCACCTATGATCCTCGTACTCTGGGAGACCTAGGCGGGTGGATTGCTTGAGCTCAGGAGTTCAAGACCAGCCTCAGCATGAGCGAGATCCTGTCTCTACTAAAAATAGAAACTAGCCAGGTGTTGTGGTGGGTGCCTGTAGTCTCAGCTACAGTGTCTGGCAACACCCTGCACACTCTACGTCTTACCTCTCAAATCTCATCTCCCACTGCTTTCTGCTTTAGCTGGTATGTCTTCCTGCTGTGTCCCCAAGACATCGAGCATGTTCCTGTCTGTGGGCTTTGTATGTGCTGTCCCCTTGGCCAGGAACCCCCTTCTTCTCAAGATCTGCTTGGTTCATCTCCTTGTTTAGAGTGACATTATTGGAAAGACCCTGTGTAACCATAGCCAGCCACTCTGTTTTTTCTTTTTGAGACAGAGTCTCAGTTGCCCTGGGTAGAGTGCTGTGGCATCATCACAGTAACTTCAAACTCTTGGGCTCAAGTGATCCTCCTTTCTCAGCCTTCCAAGTAGCTGAGACTACAGGTGCGTGCCATAATGCCCAGTTAGATGTTTATTTTTAGTAGAGGCAGGGTCTCACTCTTGCTCAGGCTGGTCTCAAACTCCTGAGCTCAAGTGATCTTCCTGCCTCCACCTCCCAGAGTGCTTGGATTACGGGCATGAGCCACCTTGCCTGGGCGCATATTTGGTATGTGTAATGATTCCAGAAAATTCCATGTTAGAAATCAAAGGAAAAGAGTACTGGGGTGGACAAAGTGCTTGATTTTCAGATCCGAGGGTAGGTCTTGATTGATTTAAACCAATTGTGATTGTATGCTGATGACATCTGCTGTGATTTTGGAGAAGTTTGGGAGAGAGACTCCCTCTTCTGCTAGCGATGGACAAGGAAGCATGCTGCTTGAGGCTTCTAATAGAATTCTTGTTTCACTAGAGGAAACCAGCCTTAAGATGAACTTGACATCATGGAAAGCAGAGAAAAGAGATAAAAAGCAAGCTGCGTCTTTTGTGACATTTTTATTATGTCCATCCTCACCTGAAATCTATTCAGAGACTTTTTAGTGACATGAGCCAACACACTTCGCTTTATGGTTTACACCAGTCTGGGCTGTGTTTTCTGTTACTTGCCACCAAGCACGTCCTGCCCAATGTACGCAGCTTTCACGAACATGCTGTCCATGGTTGTCAGTCAAAGTGTTCTCTCACCACCTGCAACCTTAGAACACAGGAAACAGGCACCCCACCAAATCTGCAAACCATCTGAAGATGAGAATTGGAGGTTTACATCATGTTCTGTGAGAGGAAAGGCCACCTTTAGAGCATATGCTGTCCAGATGAATGGATCCCAGACCTGTCAGAGTAGCGGACATCGCCTGGCATCAGGCGATCTCGGCTGCTGGCCCAGCAATGAGGGCCGGCCGTTCTTCTCAAAATAGAGCATCACAGGCAATTTGCTTCTGGACACTGAAGTGTTTGCAGTCATCCTCACCAATCGCCTGAGCATGGCATGGGAACTTGTCCTGCATACCAGCATCCTGCTTCTGTTTCTGAAAGTCCTTACCGATTCATCCTCCTTAGGGGGTGGTTTAGGTTTGTGGTGGGGAGGACAGGCAGTGGAATCGGACTGCCTGGACGTCCCTCCTGGCTCCTCCCCAGCTGGCAAACCCAGAGGGGTGGGCAGGTGTCCCCGGAGTGAGGGGAGCTGGCAGATCTGGGCCCTGAGTGCCAGTCTTAGGCAGTCCTGGTGCACAGGGCCACCCCTTGAGAACGTAGAGGAGCTACACAGAAATCCCAATTGTCCTAAGCAGCCTATTCTCCCGAATTGACGGAGTGACCAAGACTATCAGCAATTTGCAGCCCAGCTGCTGGGATTTGACTCTAAGATCCACCACCTCCAGGGTGCACACTTAAATTTCTTTGAGCCTTAGTTGCCTCCGCTGTAAAATGGAGGCGATAAGATGGAACTTCTCCCCTCAGGTTGCTTGGAGGATACATGAATTATCACGTGTAGTCTTGGAAAATGTATGCCACCCTCTCAGTCCATTTGGACAGTTACAACAAAGTACTGGAGACTGGAGGGCTTAAATAGCAAATTGACTCTTCACAGTTCTGGAAACTGAGAAGTCCAAGGTCAAGACACTGTCGGGTCCAGTGTCCGGTGAGGGCTGCCTCCTGATTTGGCCATGGCTGTGTTCTCCTTGTATCCTAGCACGGCAGAGAGGGGACGGAGGTCTCTGAGGTCCCTTTTCTAGGAGAACTGATCCCATTCGTGAGGGACTCCATTCTCATGACCTCATCGCCTCCCAAGGACCCCACCTGCTAACACTATCACAGCGGGGGTTAGGATTTCTACCTAAGGATTTGGGGCGGGGAGTCATAAACATGCAGTCCCTAGACGCGCCTAGGAAGTGCCTCTTACTAGCTAGTAGGTTGCCTGCAACTTACTAAGAAGCAAAGTTACAGACATACCAAATGCAAAAGTGAAAGAAAGGAAGAGGAAAGCATACACAAAGCAGAGTATTGCTGAATGTCCGGCAGGAAAAGAAATGGTTGGGACGCCTTTCAGTAGGGCTCAATCTGCCCTCTCCAGCCAGGGTGGAGTTTCTGGGCTGGAACCAGAGAGACGGAAGAGGAAGCCCAGCTATCCCCTTCCTGTTGCCACCAGTCTCTGAGGCCGGTAGCCGGTGTGGCTTTTTGTTTTCTTTACTGCTGCCCAATCCTCTTCCTAATAATAATAAGCATTCTTCACTTTTTAATTTCACTTCATGTTTTCAGAGCCTCTCATATCTCTCTTTATTCCCTCTCCTACCTGATCCTCGCAACAGAATCAGATGGAGCCTATTGCTTTCCCAGTTTATAGACAGGGAGAGGGGGGCTTGGGTTTGCCACCTGGCTCACATAAGATTCCAAAACACAGGTCGGGCATGGTGGTTCATGCCTATAATCAGAGCACTCTGGGAGGCGGTGGATCGTATTAGCTCAGGAGTTCAAGACCAGTCTGAGCAAGAGTGAGACCCCATGTCGACTATAGAAAAACTGGCTGGGCGTTGTGGTGGCTGCCTGTAGTCCTAGCTTCTCAGAAGGCTGAGGCAAGAGGATCTCTCGAGCCCAAGAGTTTGAGGTTTCTGTGAGTTATTACACCATGACACTCTACCCAGAGTGAAGGAGTGAGACAATCTCAAAAATAGAAAAAAAGAAAAAGATTCAAAAATGTGCCAAGATCATGGATTCATTTTTTATCCATCTTTGTCATTTTTTAATGTTCAAGATTTCTTACAATTCAAACAAGTATTGCTAATTTTTTCTTGTCCATTAATAATATTCAAAATTTCTTACAATTAAAACGTGTTAAGGATGAGTAGCTCAAATTGAACTCCATGGGTACTGTTTTAAGCACTTATACGTATTAAGTCATTTACTTCTCACAACATCCCAACAAGATAGCTACTACTATGATTTTTCTCCTTTTGCAGATGACATCACTGAGGCACAGTGACCTGCTACTATTGGGTTTAAACTCAGTTGGTTCCAGAACCAACACTCTTAACTATGACACTGCTTTACATGTTCTTGGTGGAACTTTAATCACATCAGAAAAGCATTAGAAAACAAGAAAAATTTAAAAATAATTATACTCCTGATACCAGATGACTGTTAACATCTGGTTTATATAAATGATTATAAGTCAGACATGGGAGGTGGAAGAAGGGAGCATGTATCAGAATTATTTAGGGAGCTTTTGAAATATTCACATGCTTAAGATACTTTACCCAAGGAGGAAGGATGGGGTACAAGGATTTGGGGGAAAAAATTTAGAATTCAGGTGATACTAACAAATAGCCTCTGTGCTTTCCTTCCACTCCCCAATAACCCCACCACTATCCGAGCTGAATGCCACTGGGTATCCCTCTGGTCTTTCTTCCACACAGAACTACATATGCTTACAGAAATACACACTATAAATGACAACCCAAAAACTAATAAATGGAAGTAAGAAAAATACCTAAGGAAGTAGTGGATGCCGGCACAAATGAAAAAATTCTTTTTTTATTTGTTAAAACTTTTTGTGTTCAGCTGGGAATCTCACTAAATGGCCCAGGCTAGTCTCAAACATCTAGGCTCAAAGAATCCTCCCACTTTGGCCTCCCAAAGTTCTGGGATTACAGGTGTGAGCCACTGTAATCAGCCTCATGATAAAATTCTTAATTGCTCTAGATTCTTGCTGTACGTCAAGGGCACGTTAGCAAGATAAATACAAGTTTCCAGGCTGAAATCTGATAGGTTTATTTTGGCATCAATCTCCCTTGCTGTGAATTTGTTGTTTTGCTGTTTGGCAGGTGGAAGTGCCAAGCTATTCCCCTGCCCAGGTTCTCTCAGGGGCCTTGCACCCTGGCTGATTTGTGCTGTTATAGTCTTCCAGACACAGCCTCATGCCAGTGTGCTGGAAAAATGCCCATGTCGATATTATTCTCCATTCAGGCCAGCTCCAGGGCCATGGGCAGACCCAACAGGATGCCTGGTGCGTTCAGGAAGGAGCAAGACCCGAACCATGGCAGGGAGAGCGGGAGCAAGGTGCTTCCTCTGTCTGCTCCCTGTCATAGCCCAGCACAGCTCTGGTCACACCAGTCCCCGGGGACTGTGTACTCTTCCGTCCCCCTCAGTGGGCCAAATGCTCTTTATGGGCAGGCACAGGTCTGGTTCATTTGTCTTTCTTCTTCTTTGTATCCCGGTTGCCTAGAATGGCGTCTGGAACAGACGGGAGCAGCACATTTCTGCTGGGATGAATAAGGAGCATAACCACAGCAAACCCTTCCTGAGGGCCTCCCTGCGCCTCAAAGGCAGACTAATAATACAAGAGTTTCTGTAAGGCTGTTTTCATTTTATTATCACCCTATGTATAGGGCTGAGCTTAAGTCTTTTGCCCAAGGTCACACAGATAAGAGGCTGGCAGCCATCAAAACCAAGTCGCTTTGCTCCAAAATTCAGATTCTGAGTCCCTCCCTCCTCCTTGTTGCTTCCCTCTCTCCTGCAAGTCAGTGACCATAGTGGCCACCTTAGGGCTTCACTTGATTAGTCACTCCCCTGATCAAGACCCTTCAAGGTCAGATGCTCTAGCACAACATAGGAGGCTATCTATGGCTGGCCCCTGGCCCCTGTCGGCTCACCTCCTACTCCACTGCCTACCAGCTGTGTGGCCTTGGCTATGGCACTTTAACCTCTTTCCACCAGGGGCTCCTTGACTGCAGAATGAGGGTAGTAATGGCAATGACATCATAACCATCATAAGGCCACTATGAGGACTTGATAATCATTGGCTGTAGGCAATGCGGAGGGTGGGGGGAGGTTCATAAACTTTTTAAATAAAGAGCCATGTGGTCAATATTTTTCGGCTCTATGGACCATATGGTCTTTGTCACTATAGATCAAAAGTAGTGAGTGCTATGGTCTGAATGTTTATATTTCCCCCAAATTCACACATGGAAATCCTGACCCTGCTAAGGGGATAGTCTTGGGGGTGGGGCGTTGGGGATGTGATTAGGTTATGAGCGTGGAGCCCTCAGGGTCCCGAAAAAGTGATCAAGCCTCTATGTGACCATGTGAGGACACAGTGAGAAGGTGCCATCCATGAACCAGAAAGCTTTCACCAGACACTGAATGTCCTGGGGCCTTGATCTTGGACTTCTCAGCATCCAGAACTGTGAGACCTAATTTCTGTTGTTCATATGGTACCCAGTCTCTGGTGTTCTGTTATAGCAGCCCCAAAGAGGCCAAGACCAGAAGCCAGAGACAATAGGACAAGGCACAAGTGTGGCTGCACAGCAATACAACTTTCCTGACGGGCACTGAAATTAGAATTTCACGTAACTTCTGTGTGTCATGAAATAGTCTTTTTATTTTTTTCCCCAACCATTTAAAAATGTAAAAACCTTTCTTACATCTTGGGTAGCACACACACAACAGGTGCTGGGCTAGAGTTGGTTCACCGGCTGTGGTCTGCTGACTCCTACTTTAGAATGGTGCCTGGTACAAGGGAAGACCTTAATAAAGCTGAGAGACACTGTGTGAAATAGGAGACAAGTAGGAGGTTTATAGGGTGCTGGGGGCTTTGACTTGAGATGTGTTAAGTGTGACAGATGGATTTAAGGACAAAGCGTCTGCTGAGCACTGTGGCCAGGCACCACTTTTTACACTTCCTCCAACTGGGTTCCCACACTGACCCTGCACCTTACACCTGTTTAAGACATGACAAGAGAGTCTCAGAGAGGTTAAGCAACATGCCCAGAGATGCACAGCTTTTACATAGCAGAGTCAGAAGCTGAACCCAGGTTTTAAAGAACACCAAGGACCATGCTTTTTCTGAACACATTTTTACTGAACACATATTTTATTTAAAACCTATGATGTACAAGGCACTGTGTCAGGTTGAGGGACACAGTGGCATAAAAGATTTAGCTTTGACCCCCCCCCACAGAACATAGACTCTTGTAGGAGACTGGACACCCAAATAAGTCATTATAACTCAGGTGAGAATGCATGGGAGGGACTCAGAATTTATGGTTCTAACCCACGTTTGGAAAATCAGAGAAAGCTTCCCGGAGACAGCAACATCTCAACTGAGACTTAACGAAAGACCCAGGAAAGCATGAAATGGGATAACAATAATAAGCTATAATTTCTTGCCTGCTTTACCAGGTTGCCAGGTAGGGCACCCGGTGGCCGACACCTTCTCAGGAAGGTCCCTGTGCCTTTCGTCCTGGGCTGTCCTTTGCCTCCAGCCTCTCTCATCCTGAAATGCTATCACAGGTTTGCTCTCCACCCCTCACCCCCCAGGAGACAGAACTTGACCTGGCTCTGCTTTCCTCATTACTTACTTGATGCGTCCCATGAATTGGTAAACCCCACTCAAGAGTTTGGTGGAGGGAGGGGGTTGCCCGCGGGCAGGGGTCACTTCTGGAGCACTGGGTTTCCGCCATCTCCTGGCCCCCCCACTTCCTCCCTGGAGCTGCAAACAAAACCCTCCCTTTGTCTTGCTGGGAGCGACCCGCCCACCTCCGGCCATAAGGATCTCAGTTTCTACTTGAACTCAGCAAAATATTTTCTCAACAAAGACAGCTCTACCTTCCTAAAGAGAAATAAAAAGTTCTCCTTACGCAGCACATCCATTGTTCCAGGTGACGCCCCGGGTGACCCGGGATAGCTATTACTGTCTCCATTTTACAGCCGGGGAAACTGAGTAACTAGCAGCGATGTCGGAAGCTCAGGCAGGGTTGTCTAAATCCCAAGCCTCCTTTCTCAGCCACTCGCTCTTCTGCTTTCTGAAACCACTCTGGGTGGGTCTGGGGAAGGCCGGGGAGGAGACACGGCCTGAAGAGGGAAAGCAGAGAGGACGGACGAGGTAGTCAGGAGCTGGGTTCCTAAGAGAACAGCTGTGTCACCAGAGACACGAGTTCCCAATTCCTTCAACCTCCCCAGTGTTAGGGAGAATGTTTCTTACTCTATTCTTCCAGAGTAAGAGAATGGGATGAGACTGGTTTAAGTGACACCCCAATAGGCAAGGCTTCTTCCTAAGAGAAACACAATGGCCCTAATGGGTTATGGTGCTCAGTTTGGGAATAGCCTGGGACCTGGCTGCAGTTGGTCACCAGGAGCATCCAGGCTTGGGGCGCATTCTGCTGCTTCACCCAACCACATTCCTAAAGTGGCTGTGCAGTTCTTTGATAACTGAGCAGACTCAAAGGAGACAGAGAGAAGAGGAAACCGGAAATGAAGAGAGAGGAAAAGGAAGGAACAGAGAGCTGATTCTGTATGCAAAATAGTAATTTGAGATTCAAAATGAATTCTGCTATTGAAGCCAGAAACTGGAGACATTCACATGGTCTTGGCCTAGTTCTTCCGGGAGCTTGATTTTGAATCAGGGGAATGAAGTTACTGTGAAGTCAAAGGCTCAGAGTGTGAATCCAGGCCTCATTTTCAGAGTCTCTAATCTGGGGATGGAGTCACCAGCAGAGTCTCAGGTGCTGCAAGCAGGGAGCCTCCCATGTGTGGGTAGCCTGGCCAAGCATGTGCCGGAGGAAGGCAGAGGAACAGGAGAAGGAGCCCTGCCTTCAGGAAGCCCTGAGCTGGAGCTGCAAAAATCTGCTTCCTCTCCAACCCTAAAGGTCATGGTAGGATGACAAACCCTTCCTTAAGCTCTGCCCCTTGAGGGCAGCTCTGTTCCCTGTACCCCAGGCCTGTCCTCATGTCCCACCCCCAGCTGAATCACAGACACCCCTCTCCACCCCCCTCTCTAATCTTTGCAATTCTGTTCATGGAACCAAAGGTCAGTGTCACAAGGACAAGCACTGGCTGGCCCCAGTGGGTCCTCTTCAGCTTCATGGGGGTAGCAGGGATAGCACAGAACTCAGCTCTGGCACTAGGAAATCCTCTTCAACATCCAAGGCAAAGCCTGCCCAGAATGGTACCTGGTCCAAGCTGTGAGGTGTTCTCTGCTGCAGCTTCTGGGTGTGCTAGAGCGAGTGGGCAAAGGCATGAGGTGGGATTGATGAGGGCCTTGATGGTTAAGCATGTGAAAGACTGGATGAGCAGGTGCAGGTGTGAAGGCCCAGGAGCAGTGAGGAGTGAGGTGTCTTTGTGGACATGTACGTGGACCATTTGGAACAGAGTGAGGCATCCATGTAAGGATTAGCTGCAGGAGCACGTCAGTGGGGGCTGGATTGTTTAGGGGTCGGGTTGCCAGGCTGACATGTTTGAGCTTTTTGTCCTGTAGGCAATGGAGAACTGGGTGACTCAGAGTTGAATGCAGACATTACTTTGCTGTACTAGATTAAGACTTGGTATAATGGAATTCTAATTTTGTGTTTGGGTTCTATGTCTTTCCTTTCCCTCCTCCCTTCCCTCTTTTCTTTTCTCTTTCTTTTCTTCCTTCCTTCTCTCCCCGGCATTTTCCCAATTCTAAAATTCTATGCATCGTATCTTTCATGTGGCTGGTAACTAATTACCAGCTCCTGGGAATCTTCACAGCAATTGATGAGAAGGTTGGAAATGTGACAAGTTCTTTTTTTCTTGTTTCAAGTGAGATTAGCCAGTTAATTGCACATTCTGTGCAGAAGGCAAAGTGTCTAATTTCTCACCTCTGAGACTGCCAGATCCTGCCCTGCTCTACCAGAGACTTAATTTATAGTCGAGTTACCATGGGAGATTCCATATGAAGCTGGAATTTGAGTGCTTGTCTTTCTAATCTGACTGATTCTTCACCAGGGTCAGATTTGCTCCTCCAGGGACATTGGCAATGTCAGGAGACATTTCTGATTGTCAAACGTGGATGGGAGGAGAGATGCTCCTGGCACCTGGTGGGTAGAGGCCAGGATTGATACTAAACTGCACAGTGCACAGGACAGGACAGCCCACTATAAGAAGGGAGGCAGCCCAGGGTCACTGGGGCTGAGACTGAGAAGCCCTGGACTACACTGAGACCTCTGACCACGAAGAAGGTAAACTGAGTCAGCGCCTGTGTGGCTAGGGTAGGAAGGTGGCAGGATGATTGACCCAGAAGAGTGATCTAACTAGGAAACACTGCTCTGAGAAGCATTTGGTATCAAAGAGAAAATCCAGAATTTTTACAAGCAAACAGTTTGTATTTTTAACTCTCTCTCCTGTCAAGATGTTAACATTTTAGTATACTGTCCCAACAAGAGTTAGTCAAACAAAAACTTACCACCAAAAGCCACAGCTTGTCCACTTTCTGGTGAAACCTGGTGTGTTCACTGTTCCTGGAAGTCTGTGGGCGAGAGTGACGACCTCTGTGTTTGGCTCCGCAGCCCTAACTGACCGCAGCAGTTGAAGGCTCTCGTAGCTTTGATTTTCAGGAAACGTAGGTAATACTCTTGCAAGAGAACAGCCACCGACATCAACTTGGGCTGGGAAAAATGTATCAATGAAGCATTTTCTTGGTCCAAAAGGTAAAACATTGTACTTGATCCTCCTGGTAAGAATTTAGTTAGTCATTCACTCACTTTGGAGAAGCCGGGTTCTCTCTGATCTCTGTGTTTAGCTGGGTTGAATAATGAAATAACGTCTGGCACAGATCTGATAGTCTCGGCTGCCAGGCAGACCCTCCGCCCTGTCCTTCCCTCGTCTGCACGCACTCCCTAGTGTTCTCCTCCAGTCTAAGGCTTCAAACCCTCTTCCACTTGCCGATGGCCCTCGGGTACCCAGGTAATCCTATGAGGTTTCCCTGATCCTACTGCCCGCCCCTCGTTCTGCCAAAGGGCCACCTCATGCCTTCGCTCTCCTCAAACCTCCAATATGCTGCACTGAAAACCTCACCTCCTAGTTCCCCAAGAAACCAGAAGCGATCCGAAGATGCTTCCACCCACTTCCACCTCATCCAGCTCATCTTCCCACTGGTGTCCTGCTCTGCTTTCCCTGTAGTCACTGTGGTCTCACCCTGGCTGCGCTCGCCCAAGGCCAACTCCTCCTCTTACCCCTGGGGAGTAGAGCCCACCCCTCTGCCCGCTCGGCACTTGCCTTCTCTCTCTCCCGAACTCATCCTCTCCCATCCTCTCAACTGGATCAATGCCTATCAAGTTATTTGTCACATACTCTAATAAAAGTCTTCCTGGCCCCACATTTCCCAGCTCCTGTTAAAGAGTTGCCTCCTCGTCTTTCCTGAATTTGTTTTTGTTTTTGTTTCTTTTGAGACAGAGTCTCACTCTGTCACCCCAGGTAGGGTGCCGTGGCATCATCATAGCTCACAGTAACCTCAAACTCTTGGGCTCAAGAGATCCTCTTGCCTCCTTACTAGCTGGGACTACGGGTGCCCACTATAAAGCCTGGCTAGTTTTTCCTATTTAGTAGAGATGGGGCCTTGCTCTTGCTCAGGCTGGTCTTGTCCTTTTGAGCTCAAGCAATTCACCTGGTTTGGCCTCCCAGAGTTGCTAGGATTACAGGTATGAGTCACCACACCCAGCTCTTTTCCTGAATTTTTATTCATACTTGCATTTCTTTCTTTCTTTTTTTTTTTGAGCCAGAGCCTCAAGCTGTCACCCTGACTAGAGTGCCGTGGCATCACAGCTCACAGCAACCTCCAATTCCTGGGCTTGAGCGAGACTCCTGCCTCTGCCTCCCAAGTAGCTGGGACTATAGGCGCCTGCCACAGCGCCCAGCCATTTTTTGGTTGCAGCCGTCATTGTTGTTTGGCGGGCCCGGGCTGGATTCGAACCCGCCAGCTTAGGTGTATGTGGCTGGCGCCTTAGGCCATTGAGCCACAGGCGCCGAGCCCATACTTGCATTTCATCAAACCATCAAAACCTACTCTTGTCAAGGTCGACATGACCTCCACTTGACCACACTGGATGGTTAATTTTCAGTTAAACAGTGTCCAGCCCATCACTCTCCCTCCTTGACACAGTCCCTGACTACTCATGAGGATGCGATGACTTCTTCAGCTGTGAGATGTCTTCAACCTGGGAAGAGTTAGAATTAAATATAGAGATGACAGGGTAAATCAAATTCATAGTGTTAGTGTTTTAAAAATCCTGATTTTTTTGTGCATTTGATATTTTTAAGCACTTGTAATGTTTCAATGAATTTAATCTATTAGGGAAAAATTTACTATATTAAGATTGATTTTTGTAAGAAATTAAATTTATAAATAGTTATCGAATATATAAAATAATTTTGAACCATTATATTACATTGATGTTTAATCTTATTAGTTTTACAGGAATGACTGAAGTAGTCAGGATTTTTCTTTTTAGTTAATTAATTTGTAGTCAGCTTTTTAACATAGGACAGTGCCAAACCTGGTCTCTGGGACCAAACTTTATGGCTTTAAAAAGTAGTGCAGATATGGGTGGTGCCTGTGGCTCAAAGGAGTAGGGCGCTGGCCCCATATGCTGGAGGTGGCAGGTTCAAACCCAGCCCGGGCCAAAAATCACACACACACACACACACAAAAAGTAGTGCAGATATTATTAGCTCTATCACCCATGAAAATTACTCTGTGTACCTCAGTTTCCCTGTATATGAATCAGGATGATAATTATATAAGACGTCTGCTAGAATTGCTGTGAGAATTAAAGTTGATATAAATTGTTTAGGGCAATGTCTGTGTATGGTAGGGGCTGTAAGTGTTAGCTGTCATTGGAAAGCAAATGAAATATATTAAATCCACATGTACAGTTAAAACTTTTTAAAGTTGTTTAACTAAGTCTGAGTAGAACCAACTCTTAAGCAAAGCCTCCCATAAAACAGATTATTAAGATTTTCTAACATAAATAGCACAAGATTTGTAAAAGTGACTCAAAGGGAGAACTAGCATTCTAAATCTTTTACTCCAATAAATCAAATGTTGCTTTAAAAAAAAAAAAAGTGGTCCCTGGCTGGGTGTGGTGGTTCACACCTATAATTCTAGCACTCTGGGAGGCCAGAGTGAGATGATCACTTGAGGTTAGGAGTTTGAGACCAGTCTGAGCAAAAGCCAGACCCTGTCTCTACTAAAAATAGAAAAACTAGCCAGGCATTGTGGCAAGCGTCTGTAGTCCCAGGTACTCAGGAGGATGACATGAGCCTAGGAGTTTTAGGTTGATGGGAGCTGAGCTGACAACAGGAGCACTCTAGCCTGGGAGACAGAATGGGACTCCTGTCTCAAAAAGAAAAAAAAGTGGCCCCAAAGGAATCTTTCATGTATGCTAATATTGTCTCCTGGGTTATTAGAAAACTCACAAGGGCAAAATTAATTTCCAAGGAGCCCTGGTGTCTTCTGAGAGGACTGTGGGTGTAGTGTGGAGGGGTGCACTCAGTGGGGAAGACCCTGAGCCTACATCCACTCCCCATCCCCCACCCCTAAACCTTAGCAGCTCCACTTAGCTCATACTGGCTTTTGACCTAAGATTGCAGTTTCGGGAGGTGGGGTTGTGGTTCAATAAAATTTCAAAAATCTTATTTTATTTGGATGATTGTATAATTCTTTAAGTTTTTGGAAACCCATGAGGATCATTATTCCAAAGATAGTATGTTTTTTAACCAAAGCTCACAATATTGAAGCCCTTGCAGGATAGGAATAGGGAAATTAGCAGATGACTTCCAATGACGAGGCTGTGTCGTAGACCCAAGTGCTAGACCAGGAATGGGCTCCCTCTCATCACACACATGACTGTTGCAAACCAGGAGGCCCTCTCTTCTCTGCAGTGATGGGAATAGAGTATCACATCCACTCACATTGTCATGAGCAGCATTCACCAGTGTCTGGCACACAGAAGGAGCCACCGATTATTTGATTTATTTGATGCTGAATTCTTATCTATTCTTAAACTTTTCATTCTTAAGAGCAGCCAAACTTTTCATGTAAAACACTGAATGGTAAATATTTTAGGCTATGTAGGTCATACGGTCTCTGTTGCAATTACTTAATTCTGTCATTGGGTCACAAAATAAGCCATAACAAAATAAATTTTATATAAAAAAACAAATTTGGCCCACAGACAGTAGTTTTCCCTCTCCTACTTTGTTTGTTTGTTTATTTGAGACAGAGTCTCACTTTGTCACCCTCGGTAGAATGCAGTGGTGTCATAGTTCACAGCAATCTCAAACTCTTGGGCTCAAGCAATCCTCTTGCCTCAGCCTCCCAAGTATTTGGGGATTACAGGTGTCCCCCACAATGCCTGGCTAGTTTTTTTTAGAGACGGAGTCTCACTCTTGCTCAGGCTGGTCTCGAGCTCCCGAGTTCAGGCAATTCACCTGCTTCGGCCTCCTAGAGTGCTTGGATTACAGGCGTGAACCATAGCAGCTGGCGTTTTATTTATTTATTTGAGACAGAGTCTCACTCTGTTGCCCAGGCTAGAGTGTCATGGTGATCTAGGTCACAGCAGTCTCAAACTCTTGGGATCAAATGATCCTCTTGTCTCAGCCTCTAGAGTACTTAGGACTACAGGCACCCACTACCATGCCTGGCTAATTTTTCTATTTTTAGTAGAGATGGGGGTCTTGCTCTTACTCAGGCTGGTCTTGAACTCCTGATCCCTGCCAATCCACCTGCCTCAGCCTCCTAGAGTGCTAGGCTTACAGACTTGAGCCACTGTTCCTGGCCAGCCCTTTCCTACTTTAGACCAGTGCTTCTGAAACTCCTTTGACTGGCCGTATTAGACTATTATTATCTACCTAATTGGGCTCAAGCATGTGACTGGCTTTGACCAATGGGACCTCAGAAGTGCCCTTCTCTGCACCTGTCATCCAGCCAGTGGGATGTTAGCAAACACTTGGCAAACAGAGGCTTCACATGAGCTCAGGGGGTTCAGCTTGCCCTTTTGTGCCTTCAACATCAAGATGAGAAGAATTTATCCCTTAGGAAGCTGCTGCCCTTTACCCTGGCACCAAATGGAACATGTGTGGAGCAGACATGAGCCCAGTGATTAGAAGTCAATCTTGGCCAGACCTGAAGGTTGAAGCAGAGCCGTCCAGCGGAGCCCAGCCTAGATGAACCGATAACCAGCTGACCCACCAATGAGTGAGCTCAGACAAGATCAGCAGAGCTGCTCCAGCCACTCTAAAACTCATGACAAATAAACGCCTCAGATGTGTGCTTCTGATATTTTTGTGATTGTTCTGCAGTGTTATTGTGACAATCACTGATACAAAGACTTTCAGTAAGAAACATATAATACCTTGTGATTCAGTCCACAAAACATTGTTTTCTGTTATTTACAGCAAAATATTACAAAGGACTGATGATCTGACAGTCATTGTTTCATATGCTTTCCACGTACCAACTCATTTAATCTTCACAGTAACTGTCTGAATGATTTATTATTATTTAGGAGTGAAGAACTCAGGCAAAAAGAAGTTAGGTAATTTGCACAAGGTCACAATGGGCCACAAGGCTCACATTGTGAGCACAGTTATAAGTGCTCACAATGTGGAGATTCAAATTCAACAGGTCTGGCTTCAGAGTCCATAGTTAACCACACTTTGATATTGTCTATTCCAGTACAATCTATTACATTTTTAAAAATTGATGGCTGTGTAACACTGTATACAGTTGACCCTTGAACAACATGGGTTTGAACTCTATAGGTCCCCTTCTGTGTGAATTTTCTTCTTCCTCTGCCACCACCTCCTTTTCCTCCTCCTCGGTCTGCTCAACCTGAAGACAATTAAGATGAAGACCTTTATGTTGATCTACTTCACTGAAAGAATAGTAGACGTATTTTCTCTTTCTTATGGTTTTCTTAATATTTCGTTTTCTGTAGAATATTTTATTGTAAGAACATAATATATGATACCTGTGACATACAAAATATACATTAAAAGACTATGTTATCAGTAATGCTTCTGGTCAACAGTAGGTTATCAGTTAAATTTGGGAGGGGTCAAAAGTTATACTGCATGAGGAGGTTAGCAGGTCAGTATCCCTAACCCCCAAATTGTTTAAGGGTTAACTTTATACCATTAAAAAAAATGTCTGTAAATATGGGGTCTCTCTCTGTTGCTCAGGCTGGACTCAAACTCCTGGGCTCCTTCCACTTCAGCCCTCCAAGTAGCTGGGACTATAAACACGCACCACTGGACCTGGCTCCTATATGCCGTTTTTATTTGTTAATTATACTCCAATAAAGTTAAAAAAAATGATAGCTAAAGACCTGTCAATTGGTTTTGTAACCCACTAATACAGTCAAGAACTGTGATTTTAAAACCTCCTTTAAGGAGTTATTCTGTGAAACCAAAAGCCAAACTATCAATGTAATAGTCTTTTTTTTTTTTTTTTAAGGGACAAGATCTTGCTAAGTTGCCCAGGTTGGAATGCTGTGGCTATGCACAGATGTGATCATAGCTCACTATGGCTTTAAGCTTCTGGGCTCAAGCAATTCTCCAGCCTCAGCCTCCCGCATAGTTGAGACTATAAACACTCACCACCATGCCCAGCTCACTCAAGAGTCTTAAAGGCAGAAGTTTTAGGTGGGGAATGATGGCTCATCCCTGAGGTGGAAGGACAGTTTGAACTCAAGAGTTCAAGACCAGTTTGAGCAGGAGTGAGACCCTCCTGCTCAATAGAAAAAATAGAAAGATTAGCCAGGCGTTGTAATGGGCACCTGTAGTCCCACTTACTCGGGAGGCTGAAGCGGAAGGCTCAGTTGAGCTCAAGAGTTTGAGGTTGCTCTGAGTTAGGTTGATGCCACAGCACTCTAGCTTGGGCAACAGAGTAAGACTCTATCTCAAAAAAGCCCCAAAGCCTCCAAATGTTTTACAGTTGTATTGTGTCCCTAGTGCTCGTTTGTTATTACATCTTCCTCCCACCCACCTCCAAATGGCCCTGTATCCATAGGGCTCTTTTGTACCTTGCTGGTGAGGAGCTCAGCAGACAGAACACAGGCCAGGCATTCTCTTCCTCTTCTCACCTCCTCCTCAACTCCCAGGTGCTACAGAATCAACAGGAATGGCTGTTGCCAGCATTGCAGGGAGAATGGCTGCCTAATCCTGCTTTTGGGTCAGCGTGGCCAGAGGGGGCACATTGAGGTGCTGCCTCACGAAGAAGACCTCGTTTTAAAGTAGTAACAGTAAGGCCTGACCCAAGAGCAAGAGCGTCTGAGTAGTCCAGACCATTTACTGGGCCAGGGGAGGGAGAATCCTTTGACAGTATTAGAACTTGATTGAAATAAAGGCTTGACTTGTAACATTTGTAAAGTTTGATCTTTAAATGGAATGAGTTATGCCTCTCAATCCTTTGTGGAGAGTGTGTGAAGGGCCCACCTGGGGCAGCAGAACAGGTTGAGTCCAGGCTGTCCCAGAGCTCCCCACTTGTTCATTCTCACCCTCAGGCTCTCCTCTCTAAATACCCTGCTACCCCCAAACACACATGCTACATAGTCCTATGAACCCTTGGTTTCTTTCTTTTCTTTTCTTATTTATTTATTTATTTATTTAGACAGAATCTTGCACTGTTGTTCTGGCTAGAACCAGTGGTGACATCCCCACTCACTGCAACCTCAAATCCCTTGGCTCAAGAAAGCCTCCTGCCTCAGTCTCTCGAGTAGCTGGAACTAAAGGTGTGTGCCACCATGGCCAGCTAATGTTTGTCTGTTTTGTGAAGATGAGGTCTTACTATTGCTCAGGCTGACCTCAAACTCCTGAGCTCAAGCAACCCTCCCACTTTGGCCTCTCAGGGTGCTGGGATTACAGGTGTGAGCCACCTGAGCTCTGAAGCCTGCTCCTGGACTTCTTCAACTTGAAAATCTATCCATCCACTTAAAGGATTTCAATACCTCTGCTCTATCAAAAATTTAATATGTGGAAATTGGACAAAGAGACTTCCATACAAAGGAAAACATCGGATTGGAGGCAGGAATCAGCTTGTCTGTTGGAGGAATAGAAAGCAGTATAGCTAAAGATGCCAAGAAAACTCAATAAGGAAAGAATAGTCTTTTCAACAAATGGGTCTGGGACAAGTAGATATCCACATGAAAAAGAATGAAGTTGGGCCCCTATCTCACCATATTCAAAAATTAACTAACAACAAATTATAGAACTATATGTAAGAGCTAAAATTATAAGTCTTTGAAGAAAATGTAGGAGTAAATTTCCAAAACCTTGGATTAGGCAGAGACTTCTTAGGTATGACACCAAAAACATAAGGAACAACAATAAAAAATAGATGGTAGACTTAATAAAAGTTAAATGCTTTTGTTCCTCAATGGACACTATCAAGTGAAAAGATAACCTGCAGAATGGGAAAGGGTATATGCAAATCACATATCTGATAAGGGTTAGTATCCACAATATGTACATAATTCTCATGGCTCAACAACAAAAAGAAAACAACCCAATTTAAAGATGGACAAAAGTTCCAAATGGACATTTCTTTAATAAATAAAATATATGAATACCCAATAAGCATAAGAAACTACGCACAACATCAAGGAAATTCACATCAAAACTGCAATGAGACATCATTTTACACCCACTAAAATGACTATAAGCAAAAGAGAAATAATAACACATGTTGATGAGGATATATAGAGATTGCAACCCTCATGCTGTATATTGTCGGTGGGAATGTAAAATGATTCAATCACATTGGAAAAGAGTCTGATAGACCTCAAAATGTTAAGCATAGAGTTATCATATGATCCAGAAATTTTTTTCCTGGGTGTTTACCCTAGAGAACTGAAAACGTACATCTTCAGAAAAACTTAGATACAAACGTTCAAAGCAACATTATTCATAATAGCCTAAAAGTGGAAAAAATCCAAACATACAAATGCTCAGCGTTTAATGCAGCGGTTCTCAACCTGTGGGTCGCGACCCCTTTGGGGGTCCAGTGACCCTTTCCCAGGGGTCACCTAAGACCATCCTGCATATCAGACATTCACATTACGATTCCTAACAGCAGCAAAATTACAGTTAGGAAGTAGCAAGGAAAATAATTTGATGGTTGGGGGTCACCACAGCATGGGGAACTGTATGAAAGGGCTGCGGCATGAACACTTACACAGGTGAATTGTGCGGTATGTGAGTGGTGTCTCCGTGGAGCTGATGATAGAAAGATGGGCCGAAAGAAAGGCAAAGGGCGAGAGGGAGGCACAGACGGCGGAAGAGGAAAAGGAAGGAAGACGGGAAGGAGGGAGGAAGGAGGGAGCGAGGACGGGTGACTAAAGCGCCGCCCGGCCTGGGCCTGGGGGGCGGCCGTGAGGTCCGCAGAAGCGGGTCTTAAGGCCACGGCACAGAGTGTGCCTTCAATTTCATTGCCATGAGCAGCCATTGACAAATTTTAAGAAGTGTGATGGGATCTGATTATAAAAAATAACTCTGAGCCTTTTGTGGAGTCTTAGGCTGGGGTGTGGGGAAACCTGGATCGGCGGGGGCCACTCAGGGTGTCACGGAGGTTCAAGTGGAGGGTTTTGCGTCACAGCAGTGGAGAATGATGTGCCCCCTCTACGACAGACTTCATCCTTCTCTCCACCTCTGTCCCCTCTCATCGCTTGCCTATCCCCTCCCAACTTTGTTTCCAGGGGAACAGGATTTGATAAAATCAGCCAAGATCACCTCCAGATATTGAGCCTAATCGCTCCGCGTGGTTCAGCAATGGAACCGCCTACCCCACTCAACACCTTGTGGACCAAAAGGGGCATGCGGAGAATGGGATTGTGGCTTTTCCCAGGCCGTGGTCACTGTGCCTAATGCATCTAACTGAGATTTAGGGGCCAGTGAGGCCAAAAACAAAAGATTATTTTCTTGACTTTTCAGTTGCAGTTAGACAGGAAGTGACTGCACATTCATGATATTTAGAAAAAGAACTGCAAGGGATCAAAAGGAAACACACCACTCACCCTTATCACCTCTCCAAGATTAATCGCTAATACTCATGTAGGGCACCCCGACCTAAGCTTCAACCAATTCTTCACAGATGCCCAAGTTCCTGTTTCTGGGGACAGATTAATGACGTTGCCCAGAAAGTGTCACTCAACACAATCAGTCTATCTTTGTCTAAAGCACCAACAAAGAAGTGTTCTCACCAAAGAGGGTGTACACTCTCTTCCGGAGGAAGATCCCGGCTTGCAGGCTTACCCAGTTTTAGAGATGTTCTTTAAGGAAAAGAGTACGAAATTACAAGTTTAGGTATGCAGTGAGTGTTTACAAAATGTAAAAACCTGAGAAATACCGCAAACACCACAAAACTCATTAAAAATAAAATAATGTTACCTTTGCGAATTAACTCCTAGAGACACCTCGCGAATACTATTTTTCCCTACAGTTTTGACTATATACTTTTTTTACCTGTCTACACGACAACAATATTATAAAATGGTTGTTTATAGAGAATAGAAAGATAGCCTTGATTTTCCCTTTGCAAGGTTTTTACTTATGTATTTTTTCTCTTAATGTTGGTGAAAGTGTCTTTGTGTGACAGAACCCTTTGTTGGCAAAGCCCCTCTTCTAATGTCCTGTGTGGTTTCTTCTTCTTCTTCTTCTTCTTTTTTTTTTTTTTTTTTGAGACAGAGTCTTACTATATCACCTTCTGTAGAGCGCACAGCAATCTCCAACTCCTGGGCTTAGGAGATTCTCTTGCCTCAGCCTCCCGAGTAGCTGGGACTATAGGCATCCACCACAACGCCCAGCTATTTTTTTGTTGTTGTTGTAGTTGTCGTTCAGCAGGCCTGGGCTGGATTCGAACCCATCAGCTCTGGTGTTTGTGACTGGCGCCCTAGCTGCTGAGCTACAGGCACCAAGCCCATGTGGTTTCTTCTCGGCTGGTGTGTTTGACTGCAGCCAGTCCAACTGGCCAGCTCCTCGCCACTCCCATGTTCCCGCCAGGCCTGGGTGGCCACAAAGCTTGGCCTCTGAGCCTGAAGCAGTACAGCATCTCATTCACATCTTTCTTCTTAGGATCAGAATTAGAACTGGGATGCTCCCTGAGGTCCGGCAGCTGCAGGTGGACACAGTGGGCTGGCTGGCTGGGAACATGTGTGGCAGCCTGGCTCTCTGCTCCAGCCCTGGGACCCACTCTGTGTTTCCCACCAGGCGCTTTGTAACCCTGGAAGGGAACTATGGGAGCTTTAGAAGGAGTCCAAGAAAACGAGGGCCCCTCAAGGTCAAACTCCATTCATTTCTCAGTAAATCCACCTTCCAAGCTCCCATCACCACCAGCAGAGATGGATAATTACAACCTTATGCACAGCAGAGAGAGTCCAGAGACAGTGGTGCCAGGCAGCGAGACAGAGGCCCCAGCTGCATCTAAGTTTTTATTATTTCTAAACTTCCTTCAGAAACCAAATGATGAAGAAATCATGATGTAGTACTTTAGTTGCTACCTGGAAGGTGTACATGAACCAAGATTAGGAGTCACCAATAAGGGACTTTAGGCAACAAGTAGACATTATTTTTTAACACAAGTGTAAGTATCTTTAATGAAATATTATTAAATCAAGTCAGGAATATATAAAAAGATAACATACTATGACCAAGTGACATTATCCCAAGAAACACATATTCCGTGCTTAAATCTTCCAGTTGCAGATACAAGTGTAAATATCACTTTTGAGTATTTGCCCTACATAACTACATCAACAAGGACAAGGGCTAGAAGTGGTCCACTTAGGAGAGGAACATATATCACACATCCAAACCATGTAACTGGCATGGGTAATATATATTTCTGAAATACTTGCTAGAAAACATCTCAAATCAAATTTATTTTAAATCTTCTTTCTCAAATAAACACCACAATTTAAAATTGTTCATATTAAAATAATTTCATTCAATAAGCTCATTCTAAAATTAGAATTAAGCTGTAGTATATTTGACTTAAAAGGTAGAAGTAGACTTTTTTTTTTTGAGAGAGAGAGAGTCTTACTCTGTTTGCCCAGGCTAGAATGCTGTGGCATCAGCCTAGCTCACAGCAACCTCAAATTCTTGGGCTCATGTGATCCTCTTGCCTCAGCCTCATGAGTAGCTGGACCACAGGCACCAGCCACAGTGCCTGGCTAATTTTTCTATTTTTAGTACAGATGGGGTCTCTCTCTTTCTCAGTTTGTCTCAAACTTCTGAGCTCAACAATCCACCTGCCTTAGCTTCTCAGAGTGCTAGGATTATAGGTGTGAGCCACTACACCTGGCCAGAAGTGGACATTTTTGATTAGATGTCTTGAATAAGACTGGGTCTGATACCTACAAGTAGCTCAAGAATGGAAAGATTACAAAGCAACCTAGACACTCAGAGGGTAACTTCCCCTGGTCATTCAGCTAGTCTGTCTAGCTCTAGAGTCTATGCTCTTTACCAACACACTAGACACTCATTCTCGCTCACTCTGTATCCTTCAGTATGTTATATATGAAAACATACAATGAGTTGTATACACATCACATTATAGAGTGTGGGGCTAGTTCTTTATAACCGGTTCTGCAGTGATCTTTGCTAAGTCTCTAGTTAATAGATCTCTCAAGTGTTTGTGTGTGTGTGTGTGTTTATTATCTATCACCTATCTATCTATCTTTCTATTTATCTATTTATCAAAACAACATGTATCTTTTTAACTAAATTACTGAAGTTAAGTTTCTGGTGCTCAACGATTTAGGATATTTGTTAGAATACTAGTTTGGTTGCACTTACAAAGGTCAAAATAATGGTAGCTTAAACAAATGGAAGTTTATTTTTGTATCCTGTAATAGAGATCAATAGTCCAAGGCTACTGTGGTGGCTCCATGATAATGGACATTCACATCTCTTTCATCTTGATCCCATATCATCTTCAACAGGAGCCTTTACCTCATGGTTGAAGATTGCTGCTTCAGGTCCTGCCATCACACCTACATCCCAGCCCACAGGAGGGAGAGAAGGAAAAAGTGGAGGATATCATCCTTTTCCTTTAAGATCATGGACCAGAAGTGGCACTTATTACTTCTGCCCACATCAGCCAAAACTTCTTTCTTACCTTATCCAAGTGTAAGAAAGGCTAGAAAGCAGTCTTTAGTGGAACAATAATGGCTGTATTATGAAAAGCAAGAAGTGGTGATTGGCTATTAGGGGGCTACTAGCTATACCCCTACAGGGAAAAATTCAGGGGAAAGGACCTTGTGTAGAATTCTGCCTTGATCAGGCCTATTTCCCCTTGAATGTGCACTATTTTCTATTCGCATCAGTGATTTTACTACTTTTATGTACTTTTAAGAACACATGGGAACTAGTGGTTACTGGTGCTTATAATGTGACTTGTTTAGCAAAGCTAAGCACTTGGTGGATGATGAGGCCAAGCTATGCTGCAGCTCCCACATTGAGTGAAATCTAAAAAAATAAAGTATATGCATGGGAGAGTCCAGGGAAGTTTGCAACTTGATGTTCCTACAGGACACAAGGTTTCAGTGGGTTTAGTCCTTTACTACCAGCAATTCAGTAAATTCACTTGAAAACAGAATCGATTTATTTCTGTGCAATGCTAGAAAAAGCAGGATTGCAACTTCTTTTCCAACCCCAACCCCTGTCACACTTAAACTCTGATATTTAGCTTCAACAGTATTGCAATAATATACTCTTGAGACAAACAGCAAATCTGTGGAGCAAATTGAAAGCCTGGAACCATTTCTTCACTTTGCTTGCTCGGGTCTGATTGACTAGCTCAGATTACATCAGAGTGTCTACCTGCCTCAGCATTAAAGAACTTACAGGCTCATAAAACTGAGCAATTTAACATTATTATCCATACAAGGTCTACTTGATGACCCACATGCATAATACAATTTATAGGTTCATGTCCAAGTTCAGTGGCGTAAAATAAATGTTATAAAATTACAGGTTATGTCAACATGACCCTGAAACCACCAGTCAATTTAATGAACTAATAGATGAAAAACTATCAAATAAGTTATTTAGAAAACTACCTTGGATAGGTCATATAGAAAAACAACTAAATTTTTCGCTTATCAGCTAATTAGCTTGGTCTTGGGGAGACACAGGCAAAAAGAATCACAACTAGGGGCCTGAGGGGTCATCACGTCCAGTCTGCTGCCGGTGGTCAGGTCAATGCTTGGCTTATCTTTAACAAACTTGAGAAATACAAATTGAAGTGCCTTTCTGTGATGTATGTTCTAGGCTCCAGTTAGGAATGTTTTGTGTTCAAAACCACCCATGTGCTACGATCTCAGTCCATTTCCTGTAATTTGCTCTTCCATGGGGATGGAAAACAGTTGTCCATTTTTCTCCTTGTGACAACCTTTCTCATGTTCAAATCCAGGCATACACGGTCTTCCTTTTCTTTTCTTTCTTTTTTTTTTTTTTTTTTGCATTTTTTGGCTGGGGCTGGGTTTGAACCTGCCACCTCCGGCATATGGGGCCGGCACCCTACTCCTTTGATCCACAGGCACGGTCCCACAGTCTTTCTTTTCTTTCCCAGGATAAATAGCCCAAATTCCTTCTGACTGTTTGGAGAACATCTTTTTGTTTTCCAGCTGTTGTTGAGGCTTTTCTATGAATTTCTCCGTATCTCTACTAACATTGCAAAGTCCTCACCGAGTGGTTTAAAATGACCTCACTCATGGTAAGGACACTGAACGATTTCACCTCCATCTGTGTGTCTCCCAGGCTTGACCACAGACCATGTTAAATCTTAGTCCTTTAGGGACATTTCAGGTTGTTGCCATGATCCTTGAGTCTCACCAATTTTTCCCCTGTAAGGATTTCATTCTGCTTTAGAATAAGAAACTAATAAAGAACTATTAAAATAGTTCTTATTAAAATAAGTAGAAGAAGAAAACGGCTTCTCTTGTTTGCAGAGACGACCTAAGACATCCTTTCTCTCCTCCATTATGTTAACGCATCCATCAAACTTGGGGCCTCCGTGACCAATCAAAACACTCATTCTGAAGGAATTCCTACCACCTTGGACAAAGACTAACATCCCTAAACTAACATTTGAGGCAGCAATGAACATTTCCCCTCACCGGCTACTTCAGAGCATGAACAATCGATCATACGCAGTTGGGTTCACTTGGCTTATTGGTAGAGACCGTGGAAGGAACAACCCAGATACTTGGAAGGAAGAGCTTTGGCCCAGACCAGGGTTTCTCCAACTTGACAGTCTTGAAATCAGGAGCCAGATAATTCCTTACTGTAGGAAGCTGTCCTGTGCACTATAGGGACACTGTTCAGCTGCATCTGTGGACTTTACCCACTAAATGCCAGAAACAACTCCCCCGCTCCCGCAATGTGACAAAAATATCTCCAGATATTGCCAGATGTCCCCTGGGGGACAAAATCACCCCTACTGAGAACCACTATCCCAGATCCATAACTTCCCTTCTTGTCTTTTTCAGACAGAAATTAAATTGGTTTAAGAATGTTTGCTTGGCTGGTTGCAGTGGCTCACACCTGTAATCCTAGCACTCTGGGAGGCCAAGGCAGGTGGATCCCTTGAGCTCAGGAGTATAAGACCACCCCGAGCAAGAGTGAGATCTTATCTCTACAAAAAATAATAACACTAGGTGGGCCATGTGGTGGGCTCCTTGTAGTCCCAGCTACTTGGGAGGCTGAGGCCACAGTATTGTTTGAGCCCAGGAGTTTGAGGTTGCTGTGAGCTAGGCTGACATCATTGCACTCCAGCTCAGGGCAACAGAGTGAGACTTTGTCTCCCCCACTCCAAAAATAGAATATTTGCTCTTCACAGATCTTCATTCATCATTACCCATCATTTCATGAAGCACTGGAATGAGCACGTGTGATGCTGAGTAGTTCTGTCGACCAACCACATCACCCCATTTTACAGGTGCAGAGTAGCTGAGCTATGAATTCCGCACCACATAGCTTATAGAGATGGGATCTCTCTCTTGCTCAGGCTAGTCTCAAACTCCTGAGCTCAAACAATCCACTTGCCTTGGCCTATTTGAAGTCCACCTATTTGAAGTCTAAACCCGGATCAGCCAGGACCTAACACCCATGCTCTCTCTATAATAGCGGTTCTCAACCTGTGGGTCACACCCCCTTTGTAACAATGAAAATACATCGCAGCATTAGGAAGGTTGAGAACCACTGCACTAGTTATCAAATACAGTCTCTGCTCTAGAAGCAAAGATGATTTCTCATTATTAAAGTCACTCTTTCTTCATTTATGAGATGGAGATTTCCCTTTTTTTAATTTCAAAGTATTATGGGGGTACAAATATTTTGGGGTACATGGATCACTTTTATAATGCTTGAGTCATGGTTATAAGTGTGCCTGTCACCCAGAGAATTTTCATTCTACCTGTTAGGTTTTTGCCTATCCCCTCCCTCCCACTCCCAAGGTAGAGATTTCCTTTTATAGGAACTCTGTAGTCTTTTTATTATTTATTTATGTATTTATTTGTTTTTGAGACAGAGTCTCACTATGTTGCCCTTGGTGGAGTGCAATGGCATCACAGCTCACAGCAACCTCCAACACTTGGGCTTAAGCAATTCTCTGGCCTCAGCCTCCCAAGTAGCTGGGACTACAGGCACCTGCTACAATGCTCAGCTGTTTTTTTGGTTGTAGTTGTCATTGTTGTTTGGCAGGCCCAGGCTGGGTTTGAACCCTCCAGCTCTGGTGTATGTGGCTGGCACCCTAGCCTCTGAGCTACAAGTGCCGAGCCACTGTAGTCTTTTTAAAATAAGATCTAACACTGGTGCCCTGAGGTGGCCGAGAAGGAAATCCTGTGTGGAGAATCCCCCTCTAAGGTCCACCTTGAAAGATCTGGGTTTAGATTGTTAGCACACATGGCAGATCCCTCATGCATCTTTAAAAAGTGCAGTGACTCATGCCTGCAATCCCAGTACTCTGGGCGGATTACTTGAGACCAGAAGTTGGAAACCATCTCTTAAAAAAAAAAAAAAAATTAGCCAGTTATGGTGGCACACACCCATAGACCCAGCTATTTAGGAGGCTGAGGTAGGAGGATCATTTGAGCCCAGGAGGTTGAAGTTACAAGGTAACGGTGGACTATGATTGCACCTGCCCTCCAACTTGGGTGACAGAGTGAGACCCTGTCTGCAAAGATTAAAATTAAAAAGCTATTCCTTCCGCCCTCCTCTAGAGCCTTTGGAGTGTCACTTTGTTGTTTGTTACCTCTGCTGATGTCATGCTCACATCCAGACCCTCATGGCTGGGTCAGTGGCTGTTCCAGTCTCTTTCACCACTTTCCCATGTGCTGTCACATGTGACTCCTGCCAGGCCTGTGGGGGAACCTGGGCAGCGGAATTACAGAGATCAGGAAAATAGAGGTGTAGGGAGGCTCTGGATCACTCCGCTGCTAGGTGATGGGAAGGCCTGTATGCAGGAGTAAGCCTGCTGGCCTCACCTCCAGAACTCTTTCAAGGGGGACATGTGTATTTTGTTCCGATAGCTCTTTGTAGCTCTTTTTTATGAAGTCCATGTGGTTCTGGAGCTGTTCATCCTTCATCTGAACATGTTTCAACCTCTTTCTGAGAGGGCTGGTTCTCTGGGGCCTCTCTTCTTTTATCTTACAGACCGAGGGCAGGTTTATTCCTTTGTTGTCACATAACTTTTTGCTAATAGCATCCTTTTCTTCCTTCGATGGTCCCTCCTCATCCTTAAAGATGAGTTTCTTTCTTTCTACATCAGCGGTTCTCAACCTGTGGGTCGCGACCCCTTTGTAACAATGAAAATACATCCTGCATATCAGATATTTACATTACGATTCATAACAGTATCAACATTACAGTCATGAAGTAGCAATAAAAATAATTTTATGGTTGGGGTCACCACAACATGAGGAGGCATTGTATTAAAGGGTCGCGACATTAGGAAGGTTGAGAACCACTGTTCTACTTGCAATCCCAGGTCTAAGGAAACCTGTTTCAGCTGCCTTCTTTCCAAGCAAATGAACTTGCCCCTCTCTCCAGGTTCACCCTGCTGACTACAGCCGCTGAGAATTTATTTTTCTTTCTTTCTTGTGATGCTTGCTGGGCCCCGCCCTAGGTTGGTGCCAGCTCCTCCTGGAGCCCCCAAAGCCCCTGCCTATCTCACTGGACAGTGGTCCCAGGGGGGGACTGGAAGAAACATGGTGAGGGAGTGAGACAGATCAAAGTAGGCTCTCCTGAGGAGTTTAGGGCACGAGAAAAGAATATCCTGTTCACTCAGATCCTTTGTCCCTCAGATTTTCTTCCCATTGGCTTTCCCCGCCCCCAAACCCTGGTGTTCATGAAAGTGTACCTTCCTGCAGCCCACTTTCTTTATCTCACTGATTTCTCTCCTTCCTTCCTTAGAACTCTGAATGTTATCACTTTGTGGTCATTTCTACTGAAGTTCTCAGGCAATTTTTTTCAAAGGGAAAAATACGGATAAGTTTAGGGTCTGAGCAGAAGTCAGGGGAGAGCAAAGTGGAAGACGCAGGAGACAGAAAGGATTATCTGAAAGAGATAAGAGAACATGGGGTCCCAGGAACAGTTGCAAGGACCTTCTGAGATTAGAGGAACAGAAAAAGATAGATGTGGGTACAGACAAGGTGAAGGTGGGTTTAGGAGCATTTTAAGGTTCTGATCTTAGTGGAGTAGGAGGCATGGTGGTGCTGGACGTTGGGTAAGAAAGTGGGTGGCTCAGGGTCAGGTGCAGAGGTGGTTAATGGATGAGTGAATGTCGGAGGCTTGGAGGCAGGTGCTGGAAGGGAACATTGTTGAGGGAGCAGAGCATCCAAGTTCAAATCAATCACCCTTGGGATCCAGCCTGGGCAGGAAGGTGTGAAGCAGATGGGGTCAATAGATACGGATTGAGTTTTCATCAAGAAAGCAGAAAGGCTGACACTGTGGTCTCCTTGAGAGAAGAATTTAAGATTTCTGGGCTGGGCGCAATGGCTCACACCTATAATCCTAGCACTCTTGGGCGGTGCCTGTGGCTCAAGGAGTACGGCACCAGACCCATATGCTGGAGGTGGCAGGTTCAAACCTGGCTCCGGCCAAAAACTGTAATCCTAGCACTCTGGGAAGCTGAGGCGGGTGGATTGCCTGAGCTCACAGGTTTGAGACCAGCCTGAGCAAGAGCAAGACTCCGTCTCTAAAAATAGCCCGGCACTGTGGCAGGTGCCTGTAGTTCCAGCTACTTGGGAGGCTGAGGCAAGAGAATCGCTTGAGCCCAAGAGTTTGAGGTTGCTGTGAGCTATGACACCACGGCACTCTATTGAGGGTGCCAAAGTAAGATTCTGTCTCAAAAGAAAAGAAAATTCTGATTTTCACATAGAATGGGTATAATGTTACTGGCCCTGTCCCAGGAATGAGTCTTGAATGAGCTGAGCTGCATCCTGTCTCCACTAACCCTCCCAGCCATCTATGTTGCCTGCTTCACCTTTGCCTGGTCCCCTTCCTCAGGTTTCTTGCCTCTTCTCCACATTCAAGTAACGGCTTTGGCTCTTCCCCACAGTGATTCCATCCTTCCTCCTGGTATGACATCTTCAGAGTTCCGCAGGTGAATTCCCTTCCCAAGCACCCTCCTACCTGGACACACCCCAGAGCAGATGGTTTTCACCCACCTGGCCTTGGCTGCTGGTGGGATGTGAAATCACCCAGAGGGTGGCTGCACAGGAGGACTGGAGGGTGGATTCTCAGCTAATCTGCTGATAGCATGTAGTTTTTCCCTCACTTGGACTCAAATTCCTACAGGAGCCAGGCAGCTAAGCAAATGAGCAATACCACCCAAGGCCACCTGGCAGACACACACTTGTTGTCACAGGGGAATGTGCAAGAGCCTTTTGTCATTCAAGAGAAGCCAGAAATCTAGGTTTGTACATATAATATCCTGGTTTTCAAATGATGATAACTCACTCATATGAAATTTTTAAGCATTTGTTGGCCAAAGCACCACTGATAGTAGAATTTTGCTTGAGGGTTGCCAGTTTGCCTGGGTAATGGTATGGACATGGCAGAGGGATATGAGGAGAAAGCTTATTTTGCAGAACTTTCTGGAAGCTGGGGTAGTGGGAGTGGGGCTAGGGTGTGCCATTGAAGGGACTTCCTATAGGGATATATTTTTGTTGCCCACTGGGACTCAAAAAGCAGAGTTAACAACAAATGTTAAGGTTTTTTTCTTTTCACATTTTGATTCTCTTTATGTTTATTGTTGTTGTTGTTGCGGTTTTTGGCTGGGGCTGGGCTCGAACCTGCCATCCTTGGTATATGTGGCCTGTGTTCAACTCCTTGAGCCACAGGTGTTGCCCATTTTATTGTCAACCCAATGGAAAAGTCTGGTAAGCACACACAGCCTTGGTCAATGCCATTTTGGACAATAGAGAGAAAAGCAATGAGGGAGATACAACTTCCCTGATCAAAGCCTGCACTGGGGTCAGTGGGGCAAAGCTGCTCTGTGCTGGGAGGTCCGAGTGCCCAAAGAATCAGGAGGGGAGGGGGCAGAGGCAAGATGGAGGTCTGTAGCCAGCTTTCCGCAGAGGCTACCGCCCAGAAGGAGAGTTAAAGGACAGAAATTTAGCAAGAAAGCCGATGGTTCAGATTTGAGCCAAAAGAGAAGGTTGAAGAACACACATCAACCCTGCTGAGGCAAGCTGCGACCCCAAGGATACAAACAAAAGGTAGAGAATCCATTGCCAAGTGGATGGGAGTCCCCTCCCTCATGACAACAGCTCACAGTATTCTCCATTCTTCTATACAAATAAGCAAGCAGAGTTCAAATGGTCCTCTCCCATTTTACTCCATGGGAGAGACCCTCTAAAAACCAGATCTTCTTCCCCTACTAGGGTGCCATGGCACTCTTCTGCCAGGCATAAAACTGTAGAAAATTCTATATATTCTCTACCTGCAATTTTGAACTCCCAACACTCCCCTCCACTCTCACCCTGAGGTCTGGAAGCCTGTTCCCCATGGAGTCCAGATTCTTGGGCATTTTCTTGAGGGGTGTAGACGGGGCATGGGCTGTTGCTGATCTGTGCTGATTCTCTGGTTCAGGAGTAAGGAGAATAAAGTCAGCTGAGAAGGAACAGAACTGGAGAGGTGGTGCCCTGAGGCACAGAACAGCAGCAGCAGTGGTGGGAACAATAACAACAGGGCTCACGCACCTGGAGATACTTTGAAAGAACACTCCCAGTCTCTCTGGGCAACCAGAGGAAGCTGGGTAGCTTCTCTGGTGCCAGCCACTGGCGGAACAGATCTGGGACAGAAATGCAGGCCCCAGGAGTAAAGGGTATGCCTGAGGCGGTACAGGCCTGGGCAGAGAGTGGACATTAGAATACTTGTGGGCGCTCAAAGACAGCAGACTCCCAGGGTTGGGCTGACCCAGAGGACTGCTTTACTGAGCTTCAGACGCACCCAGCATCAGGGGATCAAAGCTGAGACAAAGGGCAAGTGGCCAGAGGCTGGAACTGACTGCTAAAGTGTGACTGAGTCAGCCCCAACACAAACTATAGCTGAGATTAGGCAGTGGCACAGCCAGAGCTGATTTTCAGTCCAGTGTCTGATCCACAGAGGAGGAAAGCCAGGACAGAAACAAATTCTGTGAAGTTCTGTTCTGTCAGCAACATCAATCAGGGGCGGGGCTGGAACTGAGTGAATTGCCCCAGCCCCCATTCAGCACCCAAGGTTGTCAGGCCTCACCTCCCCCTGCCGGATAGTGGCAGAGAGTGGCAGAGAGTAGTGGTTTGGCTGAGGAGACACAGATCTCCCTGTGACTCAGGCAGGTACAAAGCCCTGGAGCATCTGCTCATTGGAGGGAAGTGGATCACAGCCCTTTGGGGTTACCAGTGACTGGGTATGACAGAGGTGCAAGGTGGGGAAGGAGGCATCGACCTTCCCAGGCTAATTTATTTGCTGGATGGGTCCTTCTGATCTCATGGAGCACTGGAGCGAGTTCATACTAAAGCTGCCAGCAGACCCCTGCTATCTAGTTGCTGGAGACCTTTTGAACTCTCTCATCTGAGACCGGTGCTGACTGGGACAATTGATTGGGACCTCGTCAACTGGGCCAATCACCCAGGGACTATCCAAAGTGGTACCCTGGGTGTGTGGTTGTGGGAAGGTTTGATTTTCCTTTTCCAATTGTTTCCTGTGGGGGGGGGGCGGTGATTTAACTGCTGGTATTTCTCCACAGTTGAGACTTCAACCTAGAGTAACTGATTCACTAGGGCAAGACAGAGACCAGCTGAAAATGAGGAGAGCCACTCAACCCCACTGCAGCAAGAAGGTCCCCAGTTTCTTAGGCCATAACACTGTATGGGTCCTTGGCAAGGCTCTAGGGGAAAAGGTGCAGATGTCAGTCCCAGCTTTCAGGCAAAGGACTGGCCAATCACTACTCCTAGAACCCCCTAAATTTCCCTCTTAGGACTGCCTTTGCAGTATCCCAGAGGTTCTGATAATTCGTGTCTTTATTGTTATTTTGTTCCAAAAATTTAGTAATTTCTTTCTTAATCTCGTCTGTGACCCAGCTATCCTTCAGCATAAGGTTATTTAGCTTCCATGTTTTTGTATGACTATGCAGATTCCTGTTGTTATTGAGTTCAACTTTCATTCCATGATGGTCGGAGAAAATGCAAGGAATAACTTCTATTCTTTTAAATTTGCTGAGGTTAGACTTGTGACCTAAGATGTGATCCATTTTGGAGTATGTTCCATGGGGTGATGAGAAGAATGTGTATTCAATTTTATGAGGATGAAATGTTCTGTAGTTGTCTGTTAAATCCAGTTGTAGAATGGTTAAGTTTAAATCTAAAATTTCTTTACTTAGCTTCTTTTTGGAGGATCTATCCAACACCGCTAAAGGAGTATTAAAATCTCCAACTACTATGGAGCTGGAGGAAATCAAGTTACTCATGTCAATTAGAGTTTTCCTTATAAATTGAGGCGCATTCTGGTTGGTTGCATAAATATTAATAATTGAAACTTCATCATATTAAGTAGTACCTTTAACAAATATGAAATATCCGCCTTTATCCTTCCTTCCATTGGTTGGTTTAAAGCCTATTGTATCTGTGGAGAAGATTGCAACACTTGCTTTTTTCTGTTTTCCATTTACCTGGAATATAGATGACCATCCCTTCACCCTGAGTCTAAATTTATCTTTTAAGGTAAGATGAAGTTCTTGTATGCAGCAGATATCTGGCCTGAGTTTTTGTATCCAGTCAGCCAACTTATGCCTCTTTAGAGGACAATTTAAACCATTCACATTAATTGAAGATAATGATAAATCTTTAGAATATCCAGTGAACATTTGTAATCCCTTCGTCACCATGGAAGTTGAAATTTGATAAAAAGTTTCTGGGTGAGTTTACTTTTGTGGTGGAGGAATATGCTGGTTATTATGGAGGATAGGTCTGGGAATATCCTGGAGAGCTGGTTTAGTTATAGCAAATTTCTTCAACATGTGGATGTCATTAAAGTATTTAAATTCTCCATCATAAATGAGATTCAGTTTAGCTGGGTACAGGATCCTGGGTTGAAAGTTATTTTGTTTTAGGAGATTAAAAGTCAATGATCATTCTCTTCTAGCTTGAAAGGTTTCATCAGAGGATCTGCAGTTATTCTAATATTCTTCCCCTTGTAGGTAATGGATTTCTTACGTCTGGCTGCTTTCAGAATTTTCTCCTTCATATTAACTTTAGTGAACTTAATTATGATGTGCCTGGGGACGTCTTATTTGGGTTGAGTCATGCTGGGGTTCTGAAACTGTCTGCTATCTGAATTTCGGAGTCTGTTGGCATGTCTGGAAAGTTCTCTTTCATAATCTCATAAAGAAGAGATTCTGTGCCTTGTGATGCCACTTCATCGTTTTCATGTATCCCTATAAGGTGAATATTGGTTTTCTTTGAGTTATCCCAGAGCTGTCTGAGAGAATGATCCTTTTTTTGCCTTCCATTTCTCTTCCTCTTTGGAAGTTTGTGAGCATTCGAAAGCTTCGTCTTCCATGTCAGAAATCCTTTCTCTGCTTGCTCCATTCTGTTACTGAGGGATTCTACTGTATTTCTCAGATCTTTGAGGGCTGTAACTTCTTGTCTCAATGTGTCAAAATCTTTGGTCATTTTGTCTTTGAATTCGTTGAATTCTTGAGACATCTTTTGGGTCATCTTTTGGATTACTGCTTGAAATTCTAATTCCATCTTTTCCTCTATTCCGCTGATCTTATTTTCTATCCAGACTCTGAATTCAA
>CAUYRH010045981.1:0-26188 GCA_963574655.1 Perodicticus potto
GAAATCTCTCCCTCTACCAGGAGCTTTGGTGTTTTCTGTATTCTTTTCTGTAAATCAATTCTGTCTTACCACGGAGGGGTGGGGGGGGGAATAATGTAATGAAGAATAATAAAATACATATATTTAAAAAAAAAAAAAAGATTGCTCCCTGCCTGTAATCCTCAGAAGCCGTCACTTACATACAGAGGCCTGATGGGGGTTTTCAGGTTGACTGATGATTCCTTATTTTGAGGTTACCCTTTTTCTTGGGGGATATGACTTGAGAAGGGAATAGAACATCTGAAATAAAATCTGAGGGGACTAGTTGTGTTTCCAACTGTCACTCTCTAAAGGCTAGTACAGTTTAGGACATATGAATGAAGCTGAGTTATGGAATGTAAAAGACAACATGTCCAAACTGGCTTAGGAACAAAGGAACTTTGGGGAAGTCTTTGCTTTTATCAAAGCCTAACTCATCAGCCAACATTTGTCACCTACTTAAAAAGGTGTGTGTTGGCATGGGGGAGAAGTGGGTGAGATGAGTGCTTTGTGTGAATCTCTCAAAATTTTTTGCTAAGGCTTTGAATCTTCCTTACATCATTCTTAAAACCTCCTCTGAGGGCACATTCACTATTTTCATAATTTTGGGAGCTTTCCTAGTGTGTGCATGTATGTGAGTGTTGAAAAGGGCAGCCTGTCTGGGGACTGGTCAAGTTTCCAGCTTGAGTGTCTGGAGGTCAAGGATGAACTGACCCAAGTCAGTCTCTTTCCATTTCTTTCAACTCCAAATAATACAATTCTAATGACTTCCCCCCCAAAAAAGGAAGTCTGAGGGTGTTTTCTCTACTAAGTTGCAAGATATGACAGATAAAGAAATTTCAATAATCTACTATTACCCTTGCCTGCAATTTTAATGTTGTTTCAAATATTTGGGGGATAAAAAGAATAAATAGGAAGATAGTGAAACCCCTTTCCTGAGGTGGTAGATAAGCAAGTGAAGTTTCTCTGATTTCATTTGAAAACAGTTTGATCATTTTATTTATTTATATTTTAATCTATTTATCCACAACTTACAGTGTGCAAATAATTTATTTCCTATTTTAAGTAGGCAAATTAGGAATGAATTTTTGCCTGACACTCTAGCTAGACCATTACTGTCTTTCCATGGTTGCTATGATTTCCTTGTGGGCACTCTAGAGTGATTTCTGGATAAGGCATTAGATAACCACAAGACTTGGCATCTGAGACTGGTGAAAGACTGAAAGCAGTGAAAGTCTTTCTGTACACCGCTCACATTTCAGTTATTTTTCTCTCTCTTTCAAGGAGTGATTTCCTTGCTATTAATGGGGAAACATTTCCTTTCCTGGCATACATGATCTGATGACATGTTAAGACAATGCCTCATATGCCATTTCCATATGAATAGCAATAATTGTACACTTTTCCTCTCTCTCTTTCAAGAAATCTTATTGTAGTTCAAATGAGTGAAAATAATGTCTATATGTTTATGAAGGCATTAATGCCTATATGTCATCGCTGCTTAAGCAAATCAAGCTGGAAAGATGAATCAGTAGATTCATTAGGGTAGCTATATCTCAGCCTTCTGGGTTTGGAGTTCCCGTCTCTATGGAACATTGACTGGGGTGATTCCTTTCTCAAAAACGTTGACTAAGAGTCTTGGATGGTAAAGTGATTGAGGGCCAAACCCGAAGACAACCATGAAGTAGGATAAATCCATGTTTGGACCACCTACTCAAACTACTACTTATCAATTGTTTTCTGTCTCTAAGTTTCTTCACACCACCTTCCAATTCTTTTTCATAACTCCACTTTCCTTTAGGTGTGACTCCATTGCAGAATATTAGCATAGTAATGACTCCTAAAATAGTTCTTCTGGGGTGGGGAGTAGGGGAATTTGGGCCAAACTTTCCTAAGGGCCATTTTCAAATTGCTCACTTTCGGTATTCCATCACATGCAAAGATTATTAGGTGCTTCTCCCTCACCTGGTTGGGGATTACTATTCTTAAATCTTAGATATTAGACACTGCAGTGATGAAATCATAAGCAGTGAACTGTAATTGGGGCTGAGAGAGTTTCTGCCTGATAACTTACCTAATCAGGGGCAGAAAGACCATTGCTCCTCCTACTCTCAAGACTAGCCCTGCTGGTATTTATGCTCTGAACCCCCAAACATCATGGTTTAAAATAAGTATAATATGTTAGGGTGACTCTTCCAATTCCTATTTTATCTGTATTTCATTGATGTAAAAGGAAATAATAAGATTCTTCTTTGGTTTATTTTCCCATGGGTAATATAATAATTCACATATATGTAAAACTTAACTATTGTCTAGGCATTAGTTATAATGATTTTTATATTAATATGATAAATTTGTATAATCTTTATATGCTAATATTCTCATTTACCTGGTGTGATATGTAACATTATTATCAATATTTCAAAGAAATCTGAAGCTCTCTGAGAAATTCAATCATTTGCTCAAAGTCATCCTGTCAAGAAGTGACCAATTCAGAACCCATGTTATTAACCACACCATACTGCCTCTGTAAAATGTTAAATTATGAACTTAAGTGGAGAACCACTAGTGTGGTTTTAGTTTAGAAAAGTGGAAATAGCCAAAGAAAGAAGGACTAGAAGTCAGAATTATTAACCACCACACCATGCTGCCTCTGTAAAATGTTAGATTATGAACTTAAGGGGAGAACCTCTAATGTGGTTTTAGTTTAGAAAAGTGGAAGTGGCCAAAGAAAGATTAGAAGTCATAGAACATCAAATTTGGAAAGGACCAGAGTGATTACACTGTCTTTCCTAAACTACAGCTCATCACTGAAATAGCTGTGATCACAACTTAAGCCTTCCCAGTTCTCACTGAGTTTGAACTTGAAAGAGGGTGAAATTGAAGGGACTGAGAAAACTTAATAAGATTAACAAATTTATTAAGGAGTGAGTGGATTTGATATGCACATTATGTACCCCTGAACTGTAAACACAGAACAGGAAATTTGTACTAATCCAAACCTAGTGTATTTTTATTTTGTAATTTGTTGAAAAATTCTTAAGTCATTTTTGAAAGATAATTTTCACCAAATATTATCATGACTTTTAATCCTATGAGGGCAAAAGCAACTTCCTTCTGAAATGATATCTCTTTTGGCACATTTTGGCTGGAACTGCTCTCTATACTTAAATTCACACACCAGTCCCTGCCTGAGCAGGCTGACCTGTTAGCATTTTATGGTACTTTGCTGCCATCATCTGGCAAATGGAAGTCAACAGCAGTTGACTCACTCATTGCTACTTAAGAATCTTAGAACCAGATGAATAGTTCTCCTGGATGAAGTTAGATAGGCTTTGTTAAATAGTAGTTTTTGAGGATCAGTATAGGTATGGTAGTAGTGGCAATTCAGGATAAGGAAGAAAGAAGAAATTATTCTATTTATTATGAAAGGAATGGGAAATTATGAAGAGGAGGATGACTACACTGAATCTAAGAGATTAGATTGCAATTCAGATCCCCTAGATACTATAAAGTATATGCTATAGAAGAGGTTAAAATTTGGCATATCTACAAACAGGAGGGAATAACCTTTATTTTATACAAAAATAGATTCACATTTATACTAGAGCAAATTCCTGCTTTAAAATATTTATTAGTAAAATCACCCATAATACTCAGCTAAATAAGGGGATGATCACTTATTTTTATAAAGCATTTTTTTGGTCTAATGGGAATGTAGCAAGATGGTACACCAGAAGTATTGTTCAACTGAGCTCTCCTAGAATGCATGGAGAAAAAGGGAGGACCCAGTCATACCTGATGTGGGGACCTTGCCCAGAGTCATAGCTCAGGGATCATAGCAAGGAGGTGGTGAGCTGAATACAGCGTATGGTCCAGAGCAGTGAAAATCTGATAAATTGGACAAGTGATTGCAACTGGCTGAGATTGGCTGGCCCCCTACAGAGGTGAGGGATGGGAGGAAGAGTTTTGAGTTGTTAGGAGAAGCTGCATTTTGAGTGGAAAGCTTGTAAGTGTGGGCAGACTCAAACAGTATAAACAGTATACAGCAACCAGATTTGAATGCCAGTTGGAGTGGATTTTCTATCAGTTTGTGGCTGGGGAGGAAGCTATACTGAGAAGGTCTCAGCATCCAGGGGGCTGTCATGTGGTAAGGTCATCAGAAGGTCTTAGCAGGAGCCTAAAGCATAACTGTCTTAATTCCACCTTCCAGGATCAGAATTTCACTTATGAGACAGGCTGAGGGACTCCTACATTCTATGGGAACTTGAGTCAGTGGGCATTGTGAGATCTGCCCCTGAAGGATTCTTGTGAGCTTTAAAATACCAACATGGCCAGGTCTGAATGTTAAGGGAACAATCAGGTGAAAACCAAAGGCAACTAAGTTTGGAATAAGGGCCATAAATGTTGCAGGCTTTACTCTCTGTCACTTAAAAATACCACAGAACCACCTGTTATTCTGGTGATATATTGCAACATATTTCCATCATGAACAAGGATGTCTGTTTATTTGGTCACGAGGAAGAGTTTGGCTTTGCTCAATCTGAGGCCATTTCAAGACCTAAACTCTGAGGCAAGGTAATTTGAAGCAAAGGAGACAGTGAGAAGGAAAAATAAGGACAAGGAGGTGAATGAGAAGAAAGAACACATGAAGAGGAGCCAACAGAAAAATTTGAGCAACATGAAAAACCCAAACAGAGGAACTCACTCAAAAATCCATGAAGCAGCTATTGCAGAAAACTCTATCTATAAAGAATTAATGGACTTGACAGAAAGGGAATTTAAACCATGGACAATAAAGGCAATAAAAGGAATGGACAAGAAAATAGAAAGACTGAACCAAAAGTTGGATGAGAGATATATAGAATATAAAAAGGATGTGGTGGAGCTTAAGGAAATGAAGGAGACAAAAAGGAAACGTAAAGATGTAGTAGAAAGTGTCAAAAATAGTTTAGATCATGGTGAAGAAAGAATCTCAGAGGTAGAGGGTAAAGTTTCTAAGTTAACCCAGGTAGTTAAAGATGCAGAAAAGAAGAGAGAGAAAGCAGAACAGGAACTTAGAGAACTATGAGACTCCCCGAAGCATTCAAACATACAAATAGGGATCCCTGAATAGGAAGAAGATTGTCCCAAAGGAATGGAAGCCCTACTGGGAACTATCATAAATGAAAAGTCCCCAAGTTTTACTAAAGACCCAGACACACTCCTTTCAGATGGATATTGAACCCTCATGTCATCTCAACTCAAACACAGCCTCTTCAAGACACATTTTAATGAACTGTCCTAAATCAAAATGAAAGAACAAATTCTGCAAGCAGCCAGGAGTAAGTGCCAACTGACCTAGAAAGGCAGAACAATTAAATGACAGCAGACTTTTCAACTGAAAGCTTCCAAGCCAGAAGATCAGGGTCATCCACCTTCAACATTCTTAAACAAAACAATTTTCAGCCCAGAATTCTGTATCCTGCTAAACTAAACTTAAAAATTGATTGAGAAATCAAATCTTTCGCAGATATACAAACATTGAGGAAATTCACCACAATAAGACTAGCTCTACAGAAAATACTTAGACCTGTTCTGAACACGGAAAAATGCTCATTTTCCCTAATCACCAAAAAAATGCAAATCAAAACTACCCTGAGATATCACCTAACACCAGTGAGAAGGCCCACATCACAAAATCTCAAAGCTGCAGATGCTGGCATGGATGTAGAGAGAAGGGAACACTTTTACACTGCTAGTGGGACTGCAAACTAATACAACCTTTTCAGAAGGAAATGTGGAGAATCCTGAAAGAACTCAAATTAGACCTCCCATTTGATCCTGTAATTCCATTACTAGGTTTCTACCAGAATAAAAAAATCCTTCTATCACAAGACTCTTTATTGAAGCTCAATTTACAATCCTCCAAATGTGGAAACAGCCTAAGTGCCCACCACCCCAGGAATGAATTAACAAGTTATGGTATATGGAATACTATTCAGCCATTAGAAAAGATGGAGACTTTACATCTTTATATAAGCCTGGATTGGAGAGGAACACCATCTTCTTAGTAAAGCATCACGAGAATGGAGAAGCAAGAATCCAAGGTACTCAGTTCTAATATGAAGGCAAGAGATAACTAATGCAAGGAGTGGTAGGGGAATGAGCAAGTGGGGAGAGGAGGGAAGGGTGGGAGATGTGGGGTCATGGTGTATGGCACACCTCTTGGGGGCAGAACACAATTATAAGAGGGACTTTATCTAACAAATGCAATCAGTGTAACCTAATTCTTTGTACCTCCATGAATCTCAAACAATAAAAAACAAACAAGAAAAATAAATAGAAAATAAAGTATTTTTGTTTTGCAAAATGAGAGCCATATGCAGTGTGTGTTTGTGCATAAGTTATTGGCAAAAAGTTTGGTTTGTATGCTGTGTTTATAGGTTAATATGCCTAATAAATAAAACTACATTGATTTTCTCATAGCATAATGATATGGGTAGCAAGATTATACCTCTTAGTGTATTATTTTGTTCTTTGTTATTGACATCTCCTTTAATGGGACTGTCTTCATATTTAATCAGACGCACCCATTGATCCAAGAAACATTCAGATTTTTATAGAATGTAGAAAGAGTCAATATTTAACTTCTGAGTTCCAAAATGGGGTCTTAAGGCCTATTTAAGAAACAATATTCTTCAGACTCAAAAGTTCAGCTGAAAACCCATACAGACAATAGGGATTTCAGGAAATTATATAGGAGTAGTTTCTTGCCATACCTAAAATTATCTTAGACTTTCAAGATGAAATTGAAAGTATCTTCAAAGAAAATAAAGATACAGAGCCTTTGGTTTTGTGTTAGAAAGGCACATGGAGAAACTCCATGGACCCACTCTTCTTGAAACAGCCATAAATAGTGAACGTTACTAACATGCACACACACATACAGATACGCACACATCACTGTGGAAATTCTCTGGAAATTGTCCTATGGGGATATTTCAAATAAAGACACAGTTCTTCAAGAAAATATACTAAATCTTAGTAAGATCAGGAAAAGTCTGTGGCAATTGAGCCACAGATTTTCCTTAAATTCCAACTAGGTGTGGATAATGAGTGTGCTCAAGAGTAAAGAGTTCCTGCTCCCTCCAACTCTCACTTAAGTCTTATGCTATGTCCTTGTAAGGGCCAGGGCATCAGCATTTCTCATGCCTTCTGCACCTCAAACTCTAAGTTGCAGAGGCTAAATTCTGGATGAATTAAGCCTGGAGAATAGAAGCTAGATTACTCCATATATCCCTTATCCACAAGTGAGGCTCTGCCCAGGCCACATGAATGAAAAGAATAAAGCACTAATTTCCTCACTCCCGTCTGTTACCAAGGTAAAGATTTCATAGTGGGAGGAGCAAACAAAGAAGACCAATGGCCACCACCACTGCCAGTACTCTACTAATAAAACAGTATGTCACATCAAGAGAAGTGGACCACTATCCCAATTCCTAGCCCCAACCTTGGAGCTAGTAGTTCAGAGAGTTTTCCCAGGGTGAGAGGCATGCTATAAGAAGAAAGGGCTTTCAAGTACTTCCCAAGGTAATTGACTTTACTTGGAACACAGTGTGAAGAAGTTCAAGCCCAAGTGTACACTTGACAACAATAGTGATTTTTGTCATTATTGTCACTATTGAAAACAATAGCATAGGCCAGAGTTCATCTAGTGAACCAGGGAGACAGATTATGAGTGCTCTCTCAGTGTCAAAACAAACCTCAAAGATCAGCCCCAAATCTGCCTTTGCAAAAGAGTCCACATTTAATTGGATAACACTGTGGAGAAATGTATGCCTTAGGCACTGTCAAAAATAATAAGAGAATTCAGAAGACTTGTAGTGTAGCCCAAGAGCTGGGTGTGATACCAACAGAAGCAGAAAGTTAATCAGGGAAAGAGACAATTAAAAAGCGCCCCACTAAAAGTAACTATCAGCCCAATGCTTGTTAAACACTGCAGCCCAAGGCTGCACTCTTTGATGTGTAACATCAAAGTCTTCACACAGTAGAGGAAATGCATTTTAATGAAATAATCCAGCCAAGTCACTAATCAACTAATCAAACAAGCAATGACAACAATACACCTTAAAGGCTAGAGTTGCTACAATATATTATCTAAAATGTTCATTTTTTAATAACAACAAAAAATGAGAAATATAAAGTAACAAGAAAGCATGAAGGGGAAAATCAGGCAAAAGAAAGGGGACTTAGCATATAAAGTCTTTAGAGCATATTATAAATGTGTCAAAAGAATTAAAGAAATCATAATTAAAAAAGTAAAAAGCTAAGAATAGTAGCATGCACTTGCAATCTCAGCTATGTGGGAGGCTTAGGTAAGAGGAATGCTTAAACATAGCACTCAAGACCAGGATGAACAACATGACACTATATCAAAAAACAAACAAACAAAAAAACCCAAACAAAAAGTAAAGAAACAGAATGATGACAGTTTTTCCTTAGAGAGACACTATCAATAGACAGATGGAATTAAAAAAAAATGGAAATTCTGTAGTTGAAAACTATAGTAAATGAAGTTAATTATCCACTAGAGGAATTAATGGACACTATTCATAGGGTCGCCCAAATTCATATCAACCTAGAACCTCAATGTGTATCTACTATAAATTGAATTGTCTTCCCCCGAAATCTCTTAAAGTAGCAATAGAAAAACAAAACGTGATTTACAAGTGAAACAACTGACTTTTTATGAGAAAGAATGAATGCCAGAAGGCATTGAGATGACATATACAAAGTGCTGAAATAAACTGTCAACAAAGAATCCTAAATTCAGCAAAACTATCTTTAAAACATGAAAGACAGAACACTGGTTAAAAAAAAGTAGTGGAGTAAGAAACTGAGAAAGTTTGCCTTCCATAAAAATAAAATAAACTTGTAAAAGCTGTCAGAATCTTTTTTATACAACTCTGAAAACTAACCAGCAGCAACCAAGGAAATATTAAGCAGTCTAAGTAAATATATCATAGTGAAAAGAGCAAGATTTGTGATGTTTTAACTTACATCAGTCCCATCTCCAGATCTCCAGCTCATCAGTAGCCTTGAAATATAATAACCAATATTCTTAGTTCCAGAGGGAGTGCAGTGTTTCTCTTAAAATATCATTTCCAGAGAAGAGTAATTATTTGACTTGCCTGGTAGTTCCTTCAATGACCCTTGAATGGCTCTTCTTTTTCAAACCTCACTTGAGTTGCCCTTGTGCTAAAAACCTATATCCAGGGAGTATTATCAAATGTTTTACTGTCACTTGTGCCTGAGGCAATAGTTCACAGGAAAAAATGATAGACCAAATGAAATTTTAAATTGAAAACTGAAGAATAAGATGTCTATAGAGACTGTGAAAAACTTTGAAATAGTCCCGGGACTAAAAATGACAATGCACATGCTTGGACTGTGCCTTGCTATTTCCATGTTCAGGAAGGTCTGAGAAGACTCTAAGTTCTCATATTAGGTTGACCTTGAAGTTCTGTACACATAGGAAGTGAAGGCTTAAAGCAGAGTTGTTAACTTCCTAGCTTAATAATGAAGGCATTTTCCAACACAAACACAGAATCCTGTGACAAAGACTGAAAAACTTATTGGTTCCAAGTGTTTAGCAAAATCTTGGTCTGATTATAAGCTGAACACTAAAGTAACAGAGTAGCAACTAAAGTAACAGAGTAGAGGATTTAGTGGCCAAAAAAAATGACAGAGACAACAGACTTTACAGAATTAGTTTACAAAATTCACCAAATAAACAGTAGGACAAGTACAACAAGCAGTAAAGCAAACATCACTGGGGAAATGAGAGGGAAAATCTTATATCCATAATTACTATAACATAATATGTGAAAAATCTAATTTTCAACAAAAAGTCATAAAACAGGGAAAGAAAGAAGACTATTTAACCCACACACAAAAGATATCAATAGATACTGTACCAGAGGAAGCTCAGACATTGCATTTGCTAATCAAAGACTTCTTAAATCAGCTACATTAAATAAATTCAAAGAGCTATAGAAAACTATGTATAAAAGAACTAATAGAAATGTGAGAATGATGTCTCACAAAATAAATAATATCAATAGAATTATAGATTAGAAAAGGAACAAAATTGAAATCCTGCAGTTGAGAAGTACAATAATTAAAATAAAAAAAAAAATACAAGAGAAACTCAAAGTCAGATCTCAGCATGCAAAAGAAACAATCAATAAATTCAAAGATAGGTTAATGGAAAATATCCAATTTGAGAGACAGAAGAAAAAAAAGAATAAAGAAAAATAAGCAGAGCCTAGGAGACTTCTGGGACATGCCAAAATGCACCACCATATATTAAATGTATGTCACAGAAGGAGAGAAAGAAAATAGTCAGAAAGAATATTTAAATAAATAATGGCCAAGAAATTTCTCAAATTTGATGAAAAACATTAATCTATACAACTAAGAATCCCATTAAACTCCAAGTAGGATAAATTCAAAGATAACCACACACATAAACAAATGATAATCAAATGTCTGAAGTGCAAAGACAAAGACAGAATCTTCAAAGCAGCAAGACAAGAATGACTCATCATGTACAAAGGATGTTCAATAAGATTGAAAGCTGATTTCTCATCAGCAACATTAGAGTTCAGAATAAAGTGGGATGAAGTACTTAAAGTACTAAATGAAAACAACCACTAGTGAAGGATGTTATAACTAGTAAAGCTATTTTCTAAAAATGAAAGATAAGTTAATATATTTTAAAGATAAAAAATTAGAAAGTTTATTGCTAGCAGTCAAGTCTTATAATAAATACTAATGGTAGTCTTTAAGGTTGAAATGAAAGGACATTAGGCAGTAACTCAAATTCACATGAAAAAATAGAGAGCACTAATAAACATGTAATTACATAGGTAAATACAAGAGAGAATATATATATCATTTTCTTTTCTTTTTAAAATATAATTTAAAAGATTAATTTATAAAGCAGTAATTGTAGATCTACATTGATATGTTCACACATAGAAAGATATAATTTGTGACAATAACATATTAAAAGGGAAAGCAGAACCGTATTAGGAAGGGTTTTGTACAGTATTGAAATTAATTTGGCATTAATTCAAACTAGGTTGTTATACATTATGATGTTAATGGAAAACTGTAGCCCAATCACCAAGAACATAATGAAAATATATATACACTAAAAATGGCAAGGGGTATAAAGAATAAAAAAATTCCTTATTTGTTATAATGTACATTACCTGGGCGATGAGTAAATTAAAATCCCAGACTTCACCACTATGTGATGTATGTATGTAACAGAATTTAACCTGTACCTTCTTAATCTATTGGAATTAAAAAAACTTAAATGGCAAAGGAATTCAAATGTAGAACTAGAAAATATCTATCTCATACAAAATAGGGCAAGAATAAAATATTTTAGAAATAAAAAATTACTATATGGGGAATGAATAGCAAACAGAAGACACTAGTATTTACTATCATTACTTACATTAAATATAAATGGAATAAACTTTGCAATTAAGAGGCAGAGATTTGCAGAATGGAGGAAAAACCATGATGCACTGTATGCTGTATGAAAGATGCACACTTTAGATTCAAAGACATTAATAGATTGAAAGAAAAAAGGTCACAAAGAATATTCCATGCGAATGATAACCCAAAGAGAGCTGGCACAGTTATACTAATTTCACGCAAAATAGAGTTTAAGACAAAACATGTTATAATATTTTTAGCAATAAAATGATTGATCCACCAAGAAGATAAAGTAAATATGAACATATATGCATTTGGTAGTGGAAATCCAAAATACATACTTCAAAACCGACATATTTGAAGGGAGAAATAGACGTTCATCAACAATAATTGAACATTTCACTATCCCATTATCAACAATGTAATAAGTAATTAGACAGAAGATCAGCAAGGAAACAAAAGACCTGAGCAACCTCATAAACCAATTATACTTAACAGACATCTGTAGAACACTTCACCTAAGAATAGAAGAATGGTTGGTCTTCTCAAGTGTACATGGAATATTCTCCAGAATAGACTCTATGTTAGACCATAGAACAAGTCTCAATAAACTTAAAAAAATTTAAGCATACTCATCTAAATTATGCTTCGCAAACCACAAAGGAATTCAATGAAAAAACAATAACAAAGGAAATTTGGGAAATTCACAAATATGTAAAAATAAGACAACACACTTCTAAATAAATGGTTCAACACAAATCACAAGAAAAATTATAAAATAATTTTCAATGAATGAAAATAAAAATACAGCATATTAATAATATTTCATGTTCCTAAAGGTGTTAGAGAAAAATTTCAGCTATAATTGCCTGTGTTTTTAAAAAAGAAAACAAAAACGATCTGAAATCAATGACCTCACTTAACCTTTCTTCTTAAGACTGATAAAAGGACTGCAACCTAATTCAAATCAAGAAAAAGAAAGAAGAGATGATAAAAATTGGAATGGAAAAAAATCAGTCCAAATAAAAAAAATAGAAAAAATCAATTAAAATAGAAGTTGTTTTTTTTTTTAAGGTGAACAAAATTGACAAGCATTTTAACAAGCCTGGCTAAAGGAAAAGAGGGAACACTCATGTTAAGAAAGTCAGAAATGAAAGATGGATTTTTGCTACTTAATTGAAAAAAGTTAAAATGAATATAAGACAGTACTTTTTTGTATAACATGTAGATTAAGTGAACAAATTCTTAGAAAAACAAAACTACCGAGACTTTCTCCAAAGAAAAAAAGAAAAAATAGAAAATGTGAATAAGGTATAACAAGTAAAAATTACTTGTTACTAATTACTAATCAAAAAAATAAAATTAGTCCCATGTTACTTCACAAGTGACATTCTATCAGATATTTTATAAAGAATTAACAACACTAATGCTTAACAAACTCTTTCAAAAAATAGGATGGAATTCTTTTCAATTTATTTTATGAGGACAATTGCAAAAGCAGACAAAGACATCACAAGAAAAGGAAACTATAGACTATCTCTGTTGCATATGGATGCACAATTCCTTAATAAATTCTAGTAGATTAAACCCAGCAATGTACAGAAAGAATTTTATGCTTTGACCAAATAGGATTTATCTCAGGAATACAAAGTTGGTTTAGCATCTGAAAATCAATTATTGTAATAGAAATGTCTGACAATTAAGTTCATGAATTCATCTTAGGAAAAGTACTACATGCCTCATTGCTAAATATCACTATATTCACATTTGAAGTACCCTTGGGAAGCTATGCATTGAGGCCAGTTCCTGGTCCACCCTTCAAAGCAATTTTGGAACTCTTTCTTGAATAACCATTAGAATTGTTATTGTACATGGTCTAACAGTTAAGTTTGCAAACTTGCCACCATGTGTTTATATTGGCAGCAATGTACAAACAACTTGGTAAGTTTCATAACCTTGGTATATCAGTGTCTAACAACTGTTTTTGTGTTGTTGTGTGGCAGTGTCTTGCTGAGTGATGTTCATTATTGTTGTGTGTTTTTTGTGTGGCCTTCTGAGAATGTTGGAGCTTGAATTAGAGCAATGAACAAACATTAAATTTCTTGTTAAATTTGGCAAGAGTGGAATTAAAATCAGCACTTGTTAGTCAAAGTTCATGGGGGCAATGCTATGAAGAAAATGGTAGTGTACAAATAGGTTAAATGATTTTTTTTCTGAGAAGAGAGAAAGTGTTCCCAACTAACAGAGGTAAGGGCAGCCAGTAACTAGCAGAAATGATGAAAACATTGCAAAAATTTGTTGAATTGTGCATCAAAATGGTTAGTGGACTATGAGAAGCACAGCAGACCAAGTAAACATGCTAGAGTAACAGGAAATTTTTAACTGAAAATCTTGGCATGAGAAAGGTTTGACTCTTACATCATGATAATGGCGCTATCTATGAGGGAGTTTTTAGCCAATAAACAAATAAATGTATTGGAACACACTCCCTACTTATCTAGTCTAGCCCCAGTGACTTTTTCTTTACCTGAAGATAATGGAAATATTTAAAGGCAGACATTCTGATACCATTCAAGACATCAAGGGTAATCTGATGACAACTGTGAGGGTCATTCCAGAAAGAATTCCAAAAGTGCTTTGAAGGTGGACTAGGTAGGCACTGTCATCGGTGCATAGCTTCCTGAGGGGAGTCCTTCAAAGGTGAATGTAGTGGTATTCAGTAATGAGGTATGTGGCATGTTTTCTAGGATGAGTTTGTAAACTTAATTGTCAGACTTGCATATACACAATGGAATACTATTCAACTATTAAAAAGAATGAAATCCTGTCACATGCAGTAGCAAGGATGAGCCTGCATAATATTAAGCAGAATAAGTCAGGCACAGGATGATGTTCTCATGTGCATTCATATATATGTGGGAACTAGAAAAAAATTAAGGTCAGAAGAGAGGATTTTTCAATGTTCACAACATAAAGAAATGATAATTTTTTTTTTCTTTTTGTAGAGAAAGAGTCTCACTTTATCACCCTCGGTAGAGTGCCGTGGCGTCACACAGTTCACAGCAACCTCCAGTTCCTGGGCTTAGGCGATTCTCTTACCTCAACCTCCCGAGTACCTGGGACTACAGGTGCCCGCCACAATGCCTGGCTATTTTTTTGTTTTGCAGTTCAGCCGAGACTGGGTTTGAACCCGCCACCTTTGGTACATGGGTCCAGCACCCTACTTGCTGAGCCACAGGCACTACCCAAGAAATGATAAAATCTTGAGGTGACAAATATAGTAATTACCCTGATTTGATCATTACAATTGTATACACATACTAAAATATCACTTTTTGTATCCAAAAATATGCACAATTATTATGTGTTAACTAAAACTAAAAGGCAAAAATAACATAAGGAATGAATGAAGTAGGAAGACTAAAAAGGTTTTTGCAGATCTCAAGACCAGGGCAATGGATTTCAGTAACAAATGAGAGGAAATGGTCCAAACTGGGAGGAACAGATTTCTTGGTTGTTGACATGAGGTGACAATTACAGACCAAAGGGAATGCAGAATCTGAAGAGGAATCCATGAGGACTTTCTCTCCCCTACAAGAATTCGTGAGGACTTTCTCTCCCCTGCAGGAATAACCATGATACAGTGCAAGTTACTCTTGAATTTAAATACTATTCTGGGGAAAAGGAGAGAATAAGAACATTCACATTTTGAATCAACTAAGTGTATATTCTATGTTACCCATAAAATCTGAATGCACTTAGAACTAAGTTTCAAACCAGCAGAGTCTTTTGGTTTACCATGAGTGCATAAGATTCATTTATCTTTCCCCAAGGGTTGTTGGTAAGCTATTGACTTCAATCAGAAAGAATAGAGAAAATTCCATTCCCTCATCAATGTGTCAGAATGAGTATACTTTAAGCTACCCACCATTCATCAAAAAAATAAAGTCCTCAAGAAATGGTTATGAATTGGAATTCTGACGGCCAATCAAGCAAAATTCAGATACAGGCTGAATTTTTAGTGAAAAAGCAGAAGGCTGAAAGTCAGCATGCTTGGGATTCAGTGTGGCAATATTGCTAACTGGCTGTGTGACTTTGGACAAGGTGACTGAATCTCTTTTGGAATTCATTTACTTGGCCTGTGAGGGAATTGATCACTAGAGACCTAGCAAAGTTTCTTGCAGACTAAAAGACTGATTCTCAAGTCTTTCTTATATGTCTGATGGAAAAATGTCCGACACTTCTTTGCCAATTTTAACTGAGCATTATTTTTTAAAGGATAGACCCCTCTCTTTCTTTGGCCAAACCTGAAAGCTAGGCTAAGGATGATGAGACATAAAGTGCAATTACCTGTCATATGGCGTCGGACCTTGCCTTTGCAGCCACATTTTGCTATTAGCTCTGGAGTATACACATCGCTGTGACAGATGGAACAGTAAAGGAAGGCTCTGGACAATGAAAACGAGTCAAGAATGATTTGTGAGGCTTAATACCAAGGAGGCATGGTGCAAACCCAGTCTTCCTCCCATGAAGCTGTATTTGCTTTAATGATTTTTCCCCATCAAGCAATTTTTTAAAAATTACCTTTTGACATCCTTTAGGGAGTCAGCAATAAAGAACCCTATTGTGTTCCTCTGCAGCCTAACTTGTGCAGGTGGATTGAGTATCAGACCACTGAAAACAAAAAATAAAAGTACAGTCATGTTTCCTTTTGGTTTGGGTGGCAATATTTAGTGTTTCATTCTGTCATTACTAACTGATTCTCTAAGTTGGATTAAATCTCCTTTTACTGCCAAACACAATGGAAAATAGGAATTGGACTATATTTAATCCTTTGTTTGATATATGCTAATTATGCTGGTAGGAGGCACGTAACAACTTGATTGCTCAGCTGCACATACAGGGGAAGTTCCTCTCTGGATTGTGTCACAAATCTGAGATGGCCCAACTAACTCAGAAAGCTTATTTAAGCTATTATATGACAAGTAGGCCAAGACCACACAGCTGCCAGGCTTATGGCCACACTAGTGGCCTTCATCTTTAGGTCACTGACTATTTAAAATTAAATTGCATCTGATTAACTTAATTAAAGTGTTCTTTTCATTTTTATGTCTGCAGTTTTTGAAGTTGTACATTTCTTTTGTCTTTATACTTTGGTTGCAAGTTTTTTGAGATTTTTGTTATCTTTAACATTACTTGAACATTTTGACTCACTATTCTCTTATGGCTTTTGTGTCTAAAGATGTTATCTTATACATTCCCATCCATGATACTCCTAGATACACTACATTACCCACATTTCCCCCCCTTTGTCAGAATTGGCTGCCTTTATTTCCTTAATAGCAGACTTCCAATGTGGTGAGGTTTTATAATGTCCTGTAATGCCCTGCTCTTTTTTTAAGCATGAAAAAAGCATTCCTTTCCTTCTTTAAAAATCACTCCTCCTTTTACGTTCATATAAGAATGAGGTAAAGTCTTAATTTTAGCAAAGCTTTATCTCTTGTTAGGATACTTCAAAGTTAACTTGCAAGTGTTAGAGAATCCTTAAAAAAATGGGTTTGCACAACAAAAGCTCTTCAGCTCTGTCAAGAGTACAACAATGCTAAATAGCTGTGTTCAGGTATATTATGGGCAAAGACCCCAGATGATATTTTCTGAGTAGTTATTAACTTATATTAACGAGTGGAATAATTGGTTTTAACTCTAACAGAAAAAGAACATGGATTTGTGGTTCCCTAAATTCCCCTAGGTGATGTTCACTAACTAGCAGATAGGTACTCAGTCGGGTCTTACATAGCTCCTCTCATTTTTTTTTTTTTTTAAGAGAATGATGTTCTCTGAACTCATGTTAAATTTCTAGCTATGAAGATACTGTCACAATAATACATATGTCTGATGATATTTGAGAGAAAAGATGAAAAAATTATTAAGGCTTTTCCTAAACTGGCATTAACACTTTGTCCCATCTTCATGAATCAAAGCCCTTTCTTCTAGCAGGGAATGTTTGTCACTGGAACAAGCTCATTACATTATCTGACTAAGGTCAGATCCAGCCTCGTCTCTTAGCATGCAGCAAATCTTTCCCTAAGACAAATTCTCATGATTTTCCAGGGCTCTTGCATGTCTTAAAGTCTATTCAAGTGTATCAATCAGAAGAGAAAATAAAAAGTAGGAAAAGATAGATTTTCACCCCAAATTTAAATGTTCTTGCCTAAAACCCTGCCACTGATATGTCCAATCTTCCTTATACCAATAGTGGCTGTGGTAGATTAGTACAGCATGTTGATAAGAGCCCAGTCCCTGAGACAGGACTGTCTGAGTTCAGATCCTGGCTATGCCACTTGCTGTTGTGTGAGGTTGGGAAAATTTTTTAACTTTTCTGAGCCTCACTTTTCCTCCTCCATGAAACAGGACTAATGATAGCACCTAGTAAAATGGGACTAATAATTGCATCCATCTCACAGCATTGTTGTAAGGATTCAAGGGTTAATGTATGCAAGGATGCTCATGAAGTAACAATCCTCTAAGAGATTGCTATTGTCAATATTGCTAAATCAGGATTTAATCCCTTGGATGTACATGATGTTTCAGTGAGAAAATCAAGATAAATCAATGTTGGAGAAGGTTTCTCTTTCACTGGGGGTACATGTGTGCTAGTAAGCAACACTAGGACCTCTTGAATCTACACTATATGAAATTAATTGCTTAATAAATATTCATGTTTCTGGTCTGTGATGCCCTAATAGTCATCTTAATAAAGTTTACATAAATCTAGAATCTTGGAGTTAGAAAGAATCTTAACAGCAGGCAATTGTAATTTTCAAGTAACAGTAAATATACTGACTGTAGCATGAAGACTTAAGAAAAAAGTTCTCAGGCTTGTATCTTTTGATTTTGTAAAGTCAGAAATAGGGTTTTGGAACCCATATGTCTTTAAAATTTTGGAAACAGTTTTGATGGACAGCCCAGATTGCTGAAGGCCAAAATTGTTACTAATATTTGAGTAAGTTTGGGGCTATTCTGAAACCCAAATCGCCCAGTTTTAGATTCTAAGACACTGACCTGTATCTAGTAGAAAGTTCACTTTTGTAGATGTTTACATTCAGAGGTTTATATTTCTTGGGCATGGTAAAATTGTTAAATTGAACTTGTACAGCCAGGCAGTAATATTTGTTTATTCTTTCCTTAAAGACTCACTTTTTACCATACCACACTGGGTTTTCTCCTACTCAGATGACATATATTCTCTCAATTCAGATCTTTTCTTTTTTCCAACTTTACATGTAAAATTATTCATTCATGTACAGTGACTTAATTTAAAATAATTAAATATTCAGTGTTTCCCTATAATGATAGGATTCCTGGTAATAGCAACTGAAATTGGTGTTTTAGAAATTTATTAACATGACTTCCTCATTCTGCATAGAAACTTGTTTTCAAGGCCAAAGGGCTAGCAAATCATAGTTAGGTTTAGAATCTCGTCTGTTGATTCCAAGTTACATGTATTAATTCAACTTGAAAGCATATATGAGCCAACATAATAGATTTTTTTGCCTTCCATCTCTTTTAAGCCCTTACTTTTTCTTATTTTTCAGAATATTTAAATCTCTATATTATAATAACCGATTCTCTTCCTTTCTTTGCCTTTTCTCCCATTTAAATTTTGGTATATTCTGTTTGTCTTGGATCTTCTATCATGTCTCATGAGGTCTTGTCTTAGTTCTTATGCTATCCACTTATGGTTTCTCAGGAAATGCTAGTGATGTGATGATATTACCTTTATCCTATTCCTGTCCCCTTAATAGAAGAATTTGTCCAGTAGGCCCTGCAAATTCCCATTTTATAGCTTACTTTCTAAGGTTAGAGTTTGTGAGAACACATTTTTTTTTTTGGAAAAAAATCCATTTTATAGTATTGTTTCATGGTCAAGACTTACAAGAGCTGATAATAATATTAAGTAGAAAAGATGATCTAACAAGGCAACCATTTCTTCATTTTTTCTACTTGTGAGAGAGAACTGGGGTGGATTCATGGGCCAAAGGCAAAGTTATTGCTAGTTGGGGTGATCATTGTAGCTCCAGTTGTCAGAGACAGCACTGAATGCATTCCTGAATGAACGGGCAGGAGCCTGGGCATGCAAGAGGCTGGCTCCCAACAATTGGCAAAAACTTTAACTATGGCTGTATTTCTGGAAAAAGACTTAATTATAAAGATTCCACTAAAAACAAACTGAAGAGATAAGAAGCCTCGTTGGTACCAGCAACCACCCTGCATGAAGGATTTGTGTTCGATGGCTATTAGCATGAGGCGCATCTTCACAAAGCAGAGCCTGGAAAGGAAGACAAGGAGTTGTAAGGAAGGAAAGAACCGCAGGGTGCCAATGGGCAAGAAAATGACTAACACTTTGTGCTCTGTGCCTGGGAGCAACCCAGGGTCTCAGAAAAGGAAAGAATACCAACACATGTAATTTTCACTTATATGTCAATCGCTGGAAGTAACTGATGACTAGTGTGCCAACTGGGGCAGAGATGAAATCTGCACACAGATTGCACACTTTTAAGCTACAGGGACTCTGAATTATTCATTCTGGTGTCTTTGGGATTTTGTCAATGGAGCCTGGACTACAGTGAAACCTTGAAGAACATTGTTGCTTAAAAAATGAGAAAAGAATTTTACTCAACTTACCGGGAAACTTCAGGAAAACTCATTCCAACAAAGTCATCTGAGAGACGTTGAGTCAAAATTTTGTTCTTCATGCCATGCAAGAAAAGTTTTTTCCAGGACTTTTTGGGAAAAATCTGGAATACACAATTGTGCCATGAGAAGCCTAATGACTCAAACAACAGGATGTTATATATCACATTGTGTATTCTGTTAAGCAGCAAAGTAGTCTCTATTATATTTAGGTCATAAAAAGGAGATTTATTCTAGTACATAAGTGGAGAGCATTATAATAAGAACTAAAACTCAAATACTATCTCAGCTATTTTTACTAAAGCGTTCAGGATGAGGTGAATGTATCATGAATTAGTTTCATTCCAGATGGCATCCCAATTCTTCATACTGGAAATGAGAATTCTCTATTTCCCACTCCCAATTTTGGCAGGGTAGAAGAAATTTGTTTTGAGAAATTGAAAATAATAGGGGATAAAAAACATGGAGTCTAAGTGTCTCTCTTTGGATATGGCTATTCAAGATTGGTTTTAAAACATTTTCATTTTCTACTAACTATATACCTCAAAGAAAAAAAAAATACTCATGACTTCTGCCCAGTTTCAGCACCCTTCAAAGGGACAAAAGAACTTAAAGAGCCACCCTGATCAATAGAGGTGAGAATGCAGAAATCACAGGCAACATCAGGTTTCTAGGGAAATGAGAGCTGTGAAATGAGGAGGATATCTTTTTAAAAGGCTAATGCAGCATAACAGGGAGACCCACTGTTGACATTTGTGTAAGGTCCTCATTGCATCCTGCCCCACCTGCTGCCATGAGCATCACCACCACACTGCTCTGTTATAGCCCATAGGCTCCTTACGGCTCAGAATTGCAGAGGATAGTTTAGAATTTCTAAACTTTCTGGAGCTCTGTTGCTGTGAAAAGTTATGATTGGCTCAGAAATTCTCCTCAGATGGTTGTCATGTGATTTGGGAAAAAACAAAACAAAAACAAACACACAAACTAATAAACAATTCTGCCCTCCTAAAAAGAACCACCTAATTCAGACAAATCAGGGCCTACTCCCACCAATAAGATGCAGTGGAATCTCTTGCCTTTTCCCACTTTCTTAAATTTCTCTTGTGCAAAGGGCTTCCCTTCTGGGGCAGTTCATACATCTAGATAAATTTCAGTTAGTGAAGAAATTAGATTAGTGATTTCAACTGTTTCAGTTTTTGAAAGAAAGTAAAAAATAATAACCACGGAGATGAAGACTTCTCAGGATGGTTTTTAAAATATCAGAAAGGACAATAGAAGGACAAAATGGACTTTGGAGAGAAAAATTTAGGAGTTCAAATAAACCAGTTGGATTAGAGCTAATCTAAATTTAAGCTTAAAACAATGCTTGAGCCTAGAAACAACCAGAAATGTTTTTCAAGCTGTGATTTTTCACAATATAATCAAGATAATTAAAATACATAGCATTGACTCAAGTCCTTTTTGTCTGAGTACTCAGATGTTTTACAAACACTAATACTTGGAAAAATCAGGTTATGAAATTAACAATTATCATTTTATAGATGAGGAAACTAAGTCAGAGAAACTAAGTGCCTAACCTGAGAAAAATGGGACATAAAGCTGAAGAGATTTAGTCATTAAAATGAAGTCAATAGTTTGTTATGGAATCTAAAGCATTTAGATTATGTTCATTCTGGGATTTCTAAAAGTAGGTTTTTGAATTTATTAAAAACATAAAAAAATTATGTAGACCACAGATATCTCTCAATGTCTAGATTCCAAAAGCCATCTTAGACAAATAATGGTAGGTGACCATCCTCAGTGAGATGGTTCCAACTCTAAATTTAAGAATAGAAAATTATAATAGGCATAATTTTATGTCTCTACCTTCTATATTTCAATGAAGGAGGCAGTCTTCACACAAAGTTGTCAGTCTACAGTCTTCACAACAGAGACATCCTCTACCACTTTCTAAGCATTGACACATACAAAGACTGTTTCTTCATAGCCTCTTCCTAGAAGCCATGAACACAGAACACTACAGGCAGGTAAAACTCTGTGCACAGTACCAGCAAGGCTCTTTCTCTACTGCTTGGTAGATATTTATTTTAATCTGTAGATTGTACCACGTTACATTCACAGAGGGAATTACAGAAGAATTATTTGTTCTAGTTACCATTTTTCTGATTAGGGCATCTTTCACCCCTGTTGCTTTTCCTTAACAGCATCAGAGAAGTAACAGGAAAAGATGTAAAAATTTCACATTGAAGAGAGGAAAGAAAGTGCAAAGAAAGATGTCTAGGGGGTGGAGCAAGATGAGACCAGAGGATTGTTGGCTGAGCTCTCCTAGTATGACTGGGGAAAGAAAGAGAACCTAGCCATAGACATAGCTCAGGGAAACAATGAGGTGGTTGTGTGCACCACCTATAAAGAATTAATGGACTTGACAAAAAGGGAATTTAAAATATGGATGAAAAGATAATAAAAGGAATGGACGAGAAAATAGAAGGACAGAACCAAAAGTCAGATAAGAGATAAGTAGAATGTAGAAAGGACATGGCAAAGCTTAAGGAAATGAAGAAGACAATCAGGGAATGTAAAGATGCAGTAGAAAGTGTCAAAAATTGGGCAGCACACCTGTGGCTCAAAGGAGTAGGGTGACAGCCCCATATTCCAGAAGTGGCAGGTTCAAATCCAGCCCAGGCCAAAAACTTCAAAAAAAAAAAAAAAAAAAGTATCAAAAATTGATTACAGCATGGAGAATAAAGGACCTCAGAGCTAGAGGATAAAGTTTTTGAGTTAAACCAGGTAGCTAAAGAAGCAGAAAAGAAGAGAGAGAAAGCAGAATAAGAACTTAGAGAACTATGAAACTCCACGAACCATCCAAATGTACAAATAATAGGGATCCCTGAAAGGGAAGAAGATTATCCCAAAGGAATGGAGGCCTTCCTGGAGACTATGATAAATGAAAACTTCCCAAATTTTACTAAATATCCTGACACACTCCTTTTAGATGGATATCAAAACCTGAGTCAATTCAACTCAGAACTTCCCCAAGACACATTATAATGAAACTGTCCAAAGTCAAGATGAAAGAAAAAATTTCATAAGCAGCCAGGAGTAAGTGCCAACTGACGTACAGAGCCATTAGGATGACAGAAGACTTTTCAACTGAAAACTTCTAAGCCAGAAAAACAGGGTCATCTACCTTCAGAACAATTTTCTGCCCAGAATTCTGTATCCTGCTAAACTAAGCTTTGAAATTGATGGGGAAATCAAATCTCTTGCAGATATATAATACCTGAGGAAATTCACCATAACAAAACCAGCTCTACAGGAAATACTTAGACTTATTCTTAACAATGACTATCACAATGGACCACCAGCAAAGTAAACAGCTAAGTAAAACTTAGCTTCCACAAAGGTGCAAAGGACAAAACTACACAACAGACTTTCACAAACTAAAATAAATAGAATTCCACCACAATTATCAATTCTCTCAACTGAAGAGGCATGGGATGGCTGAGTATATCAAAACCACAAGCCATCCATATGCTGTCTCCAAGAAATGCATGTGGCCTATAAGGACAAATCAAAATTCAGGGTTAAGGGATGAAAAACGTATTTCAAGCAAATAGATATCAGAGGAAAGGAGGGGTTGCAAACCTATTTTCAGATATAAGCAGACTTAAAGCTATTAAAGTTAAGGGGGAGGAGCCAAGATGGAGGTCTGTAGCCAGCTTTCTGCAGAGGCTCCTGTCCAGAAGGAGATTTGAATGACAGAAATTTAGCAAGAAAGCCAATGGTTTGGATCTGAGACAAAAGAGAAGACTGAAGAATGCACATCAACACTGCTGGTGTGACCTGTGACCCCAAGGACACAAACAAATGGTACAGAACACATTGCCAAGCAGACAGGAGTCCCCTCCCCCAGGAGAAAGGCTTGCAGTATACTCCATACCTCCATACAAACAAGCAAGCAGAGTTCAGATGTCCTCCCACTCAACCCCATGGGAGAGACCCTCTAAATACCAGACCTCCTTCCCCTACTAGGATGCCATGGCACTTTCCTTCCAGGCATAAAACTGTATAAAACTGTATATGTTCTCTACGTGCAAGTTTGAACTCCTGGCATGCCCCTCCACTCTCACCCCGAGATTTGGAGTCCTGTCCCCCATGGAGTCCAGATTCTTGGACATTTTTTCGAGGGTTGTGGACAGGGCATCATCAGTTGCTGATCTGTGCTGATTTTCCGGCTTGGGAGTGGTGAGAGGAAAGTGAGCTGAGAGGAGGACAAGCTGTAGAGGCGGTTCCCTGAGGCATGGAGCAGCAGCCACAGCTGCAGGAACAATGGCAGTGGGACTCGTACCCCTGGGGATGTTTTGAGGAGACACTCACAGTCTCTCTGGGTGGCCTGGGGAAGCTGGGTGGCTTCTCCAGTGGCAGCCACTGGCAAAGCAGACTGGGCGGAGACTGTTTTACTAAGCTTCAGATGCACCTGGCCCTCAGGGGATGAAAGCTGAGACAAAGGGCTAGAACTCACAGACTTAGTCAGACCCATTTGTAGCCCAATAGCCATGAAAGGAACAAATTCTGTGAACTTGATTGGTTATATCAGCAACATCAATCACGGACAGGGCTGGAACTGAGTGAATCGCCCCAGCACTTATCACGTACACAGGTTGTCAGGCCTCACATCTTCCTGCAAACAGTGACAGAGAGTAGCAGACTGCCTGAGGAGACACAGACCTCCTTGTGACCCAGGTAGGCGCACACCTCTGGAGTATCTGCTCATTAGAGGAAACTGGATCACAGCCCTGCAGGGTTACTAGTGACTGGATGTGACAGAGGGGCAAGGTGGGGAAGGAGGCATCAACCTTCCCAGACTAATCTACTTGCTGGGCGGGGGGGGGCCCTCCTGAGCTCACAGAGCACCAGAGAGAGTTATACTAGACCTTGCAGCAGACTCCTGCTACCTATTTGCCAGAGACTTTTCAACTCTTTCACTTGAGGCTGGTGCTGGCTGGGACAATTGATTGGGACCTCTTCAACAGGGCCAATCACCTGAGGACTTTCCCAAGTGGTACCATGGGTGTGTGGGAGTGGGAAGGATTGATTTGCCTTTTCCAATTGTTGCCAGTGGGGGGCGCAGTGACTTAACTTCTAGTATTTCTCCACAGCTCAGATGTCAATCCAGAGTAACTGATTCTATAGGGTAAGACAGAAACTAGCTAAACATAAGACAGAGCCACTTAACCCCACCTTACCAAGAAGGTCTCCAGTTTCACAAGCAGTAGCATTGTATGGGTCCTTGGCAAAACTCTAGGTGAAAAGGTACAGACACCAGTCTGAGCTTTCAGGCAAAGGACTGGTCAATCACTACTCCTAGAACCCCAAACCCAACTTATCTTTATCTACTCATCCAGCCAAATGGTGCAAAATAATCATGGGGCAGAATCAGCAGAAAAGCTCTAGAAACATGAACAACTAGAGTAGACCAATTCCCCCCAAGGAAAAATTTGGCAGATGCAAATGATGATCCTATGCATAAACAGATGGCTGAGATGTCAGAAATCAAATTCAGAATTTCGATTGCAAATAAGATTAATAAAATAGAGGAAAAGTTGGATTTGGAAATTCAGGGTGCATTTCAAAAATTGTCTCAAGAAGTCAAGGAATTCAAAGAGCAAAGGACCAAAGATTTTGACACATTGAAACAAAAAGTTGCAGCCCTCAAAGATCTGAGAAACACAGTAGAATCCCTCAGCAACAGAATGGAGCAAGCAGAAGAAAGGATTTCTGACATAGAAGACAAAGCTTTCAAAAGCTCCCAAACCTACAAAGAGGAAGAGAAATGGAAGGCAAAAACCGATCATTCTCTCAGACAGCTCTGGGATAACTCAAAGAAAAGCAATATTCGCCTTATAGGGATACCTGAAAACGACGAAGTGGCGTCACAAGGCACAGAGTCTCTTCTTTATGAGATTATGAAAGAGAATTT
>CAUYRH010045983.1:0-44577 GCA_963574655.1 Perodicticus potto
ACTAACCTGTTCAGGTCCCCATCTTCTCAGTTTCCTCTTGACACTTCCATTAATCTACCTCACAAAACTGAGGGGATAATATAAGGTAATTGATCAGAAGAGGAGACACCTGTGCCTTGGTGTCTCCTTCACTTTACACTAAGGACTAAATGTGAACCCCCATTTCCTATGCCTAGGTCAATTTCATGTGAATTTCCTAGACCTCAATTCCATGAATGGACTGTGTCCATTCATTGATACATTCATTCACTTTGCCCCAGCGGAAGGGACTATGTTCGTTCACTGATACATTCATTCACCTTGCCCCCAGTGGAAGGGACTGTGTTCATTCATTTCCTGGCCAAGGAACCCATACACCTATATATACCCTGAGACTAAAAGCAAGGGGGAGACGGGGAAAGACCGGGAGAGAAACGGAGAGAGCTTTTCTCTCCCCACTTGAGTTCTCTCTCTCTACCAGGAGCTTTAGTGTTTTCTGTATTCTTTTCTGTAAATAAATTATGTCTTACCACTGGAAAAAAAAAAAAAGAAAATGCCATGAAGGCTATGTTAAAGTTAGATGAAAACATTTCAGATTGTATATGAAACCAGCATATTGTACCCCTGGATTACACTAATGTACGCAGCTGTGATTTAATAATAAATAAATAAATAATAAAAAGGTAATTGATCAGAAATACAAAACAAGTGAAGTGATTTATATGTACGTACACACATATTCACATGCACGCACCATTCTCCCAGCAGGTATTCATGGAGCACCTGCTGTGTGCCACTGTTTGTCTTTTTTCATGGTTACAGTCTTTACATACCTGCCACTTTTTCTGTTCACAGTAAGAAGTAATTAAATATTGGGGAATAAAGGAAAAAATATATTCATGCAAAACCTCAGGGCACCATTTCATCGTGTCCTTCCCATGGAAAGAAGTAGGGTTAGCAAATCCTTAGGTTTACCAAGGCGACACACGACTTACTCCTTCAATCCTTAGATCTGAGCTTAACTCTAACAGTAATTCAATTCTTAAAGACCAGTAAATACCAACTGAAATGAGAGAACAAAACATGGATTCAATACTCAAAGCAAGTGCATGTTGGTTTCAGATAATTCTCTTCACAGGACTTCCTTGTTTCTAAGAAAGCAAATCCTGGCAAGGATGGAGAGCTCTGGAAATATAATGCCTCGGTTCAAAAAAGCTAGAGCCCTCACAGTGTTAAGAAAAAGCCTCAACTGCAGAACACGCCCAGCAAACCTTTCTTAACTGCCCGAAGGCAGTTCAGGGCCAGCTGAGAGTTGCACGCTGAACCTGGACTGGCCATAAAATCCCCCTCCAGGATTGTGGGTCAGGCCAGCTGCCCTCCGGCAGTTATTTCATTCATTCCTGTGCTGTCTCCTGCTTGAAGTTCTCCTTCGTTAATTCTGAGATAACTTGTCATAGGTCTGAACCGCAAAGAAACTTGGATGTGACAGTGAGAGACAAAACACCACTGGTTCTTCAGCCTCGGGCAAGATTCTGGGAAGCAAATGAAAAACGCTCAACTGTATATGGTTGTCAGATCACCAGAGAACCATACGGTCTGGAAACTCCGACTCCCCAGTGTCTTCTCAAGAGAGGTGAAGACGTCTGTCTACACAGGACACTCACGTTCATGCAGTCGCTCACGAGAGCCAAAGGTGGGGCAGCTCAAATGTTTGTCTGGCCTGACCTACAATCCTATGGGGGGAATTTATGGCCAATCCAGGCCAATCCACGATGTAGTCTACCCATAATGTGGAACATTATTCAGCCACAGAAATAATGAACTCCCGAGAAATGCTGCGGCACGGACGGGCCGCGAGAACATAGTGCGAAGTGAAGGCACCCGGTCACAAAGGACCACGTACTGCAGCTGCCGTCCACATAAGGCGCTCAGAACAGGCCAATCTATGGAAACGCAAAGACTTTCCATGTTTGTCTGGGGCCAGAGGGGCCGGCATGGGGATGGGCTTTTTTTTGAAGTGACAAAAATGTCCTGAAAGTAGATAGTGGTGATGGGTGCACAACTGTGAATACACCAAAAGCCACTGAATCGTCCACTTTAAATGGGTGAATTGGATGGCATGGAAATTAACTTAATAAAAGGTGCTTCTCATAAACAAAGAAAAAACCCGCTGGCCCCACCAAAGACAACACGTCGGCACAGCAGCATTCCGCTCTCACAACAGCTGTGACCACGTGTCACGGTCTGGAAGGAGGATGAGAAGGGAGAACTCCAGGGGCTGCAGCCTGTGGGGTGGGGGGTGGGGGCTTCACCCTCAGCCAGGGCACCAGGCAAGGGGACTCCACGCCCAGACTGCCAGGGTGACATTGGTGCCTCCTGAAGCACTTTTGGGCAGTCAAATGGATGCTCCTAAACTGATAGGACCCCTGTGAGACGAGCCTGGTGGTAGGACCAACTGCACCTTTGCTCCTATGGACAGACCTTTGGGCAAAGCTGTGCAGCTTCCGGGCAGCCTCCACGAGCAAAGGGAACTCACCCCAGGCCTGCGAGCCAGCAGCAGCCACTGCCACCGTCTAGAAGAACTAGGCTTTGTGCACAAGATCCAGAGAAAATCTTCAGTGGGTCAAAGCTGTTTTCCCCTTCATGCAGGCTGCTTTTGAAACCCTGAGATTCGGTTCTCCACGGACACCCATTCCTATCAGCACTGCTCCCCAGCGTGCACAGATTTACTGGAGCAGACTTGCTGTGATTAAATTCAGATGAAATTTCCAGGCTCGAATGTGTGAGGGAAATGACACTAGTGCTGTGACGTCAGCTTTCTTCGATAGCCAACCAGAGCAGAGCTGATGAGTCTTCCCCGGAGCAGGCTCCGTGAGGCAGACGGTCTCTGGGGCCCGCCCTGCCCCCAGCAGACAGCACGTGGCAGACCGACCAGAAGAGCTCATGGAGGAAATTTGCTGGATTGTCAAAAGCTTCATCAATTAATGAAATCAGTGGGGAGATAAATAACCAAAAGGAACGAAATGTGTAGATCGTGTTAACAGCTCTGACGCTGTCACACTTTCTAACTAGGAGACAATAGAGCCAGCGAGACAAAAGTCAAGAATTCTGTCCCCTTGTCTCCAGTTTTAGGTTGGAGAGACTTTCTACTTTCCCAAAAGTCAACCTCCAGCATCAAATTCAAAGGCTTTTGCTCTGCTCACAGATCTGCTACCCTGGCCGCAGGGAGCAGAGAGAGCTGTCCTCATGCTTCCTCAAGCCCTTTTATGAAACTTCTTGCCCCCCAAGTGGGATGCTGAGGACCGGGATAATGTGGCGAAGGAAATGGGACTCACTGCTAACATGTAGTTCAGTTCAGGAAGGAAGGCACTCAACTTAAAATTAGATGGATGCCAAAAAATTCCAAATCCAGCACCTGATGAATAAACAAACAAGAGGTGGTATACCCAGATGATGGAAGATGTACCTCAAAAATAATACGCTAAATAAAGAAGCCAGCCACAAGACAATATACATTGGATTAGCCCATTGATATGTAAGACCTATAAAAGGCCAAATTAGAGAGATGGAGAGTCCATCACTAATTAACTGAGTTGGAATGAGGACCAATTCCATGGGCACACGGGGATTTTGGGAGTTGACAGAAGGGTTCTGAACTGGATTTTGGTGATGGTTACACAACACCAAATTTGCCAAATTTAGTATAAGTTTACCAAAACTCATTAAAGTGTACTTTTTTTAAAATTAAATCATAGCTGTGTACATTAATGCAATTACGGGTACAATGTGCTGGTTTCATATACCATTTGAAATACTTTCATCAAACTGGTTAACAAAGTGTACATTTTAAATGGGTGAATTTTATGGTATGTGAATTATATCTCTTTTTTCCCCTAGAGACAGAGTCTCACTTTATGGCCCTGGGTAGAGTGTAGTGGTGTCACATAGCTCACAGCAACCTCCAACTCCTGGGCTTAGGCGATTGTCTTGCCTCAGCCTCCCGAGTAGCTGAGACCATAGGCGTCCACCACAATGCCCGGCTATTTTTCTGTTTTGCAGTTTGGCTGAGGCCAGGTTTGAACCTGCTCCCTTCGGTAATATGGGGCCGGTGCCCTACTCGCTGAGCCACAGGCACCGCCCATGAATTATATCTCAATAAAGCCATCAAACAAATAAATGAATGGAAAGGAAAAAAATCTTTAAAAATTGTTGAAATCACAACATTAAGAAAGAAAAAGAGGAATGATTTTTGAGTGTAAGTGAATTTAATTTTCTTTCTGGAAATTAGAAAAGAACGTAGTAGGCCAGAAAGAGTGGGAAAGAGACGGGAACTAGAACAAAGGAACAAGCAGCACTGGTCCCTTCTTTTATGTTGTGGTAGACGACGTAAAAGTAAACACAAGCCTGTTTGTCCATTGGCTGTGAGCGCACCTGCTCTGCCAACCCAGGTTCACCATCACACACACAAGTGCGTGATGGTGCACCTGTCTGTCAAATTTTTACTTACCAATAACACTCTTGCGCTGGCATTTTTTCAGCTGACTCACCCAGTAATGGTACCGAGGAAATGCTTTAGGCTAACTCAGCCTGACTTGTCACAGTTTGGGTGCGTATCTGCTGCTTCGTGTGATCGCGTCTTACTTCCTAAATTGGAATAGTTGGGAAGAACAAAGTCCTGTATATACAATAAAGGTCCTAGCAGTTACACTTTTCTGAAAACAGGGAATTTTGTGTGTCTCCAGTCATACTGGTCTCCTGAGCATGGCAGCTCAGAGCTGAAAACCACAAGCTCGTTCTGTTCCCTCGGAGCGCCCTGCCTCACTGCAGAAACCGAAACAACACACAAGGCGGCAATTCCAGCTTCATAGTGCTCTGTCCTTTCCCATTTGAACACTATTTCCTGTAAACAGGGTGGGCAGATTCTCCAAACATCTGAAAGTATCCAACGAACATGTTCAGAATTTTGGTTTTTAAACAGTTATCATCTCTGAACATAAACTTGATGTTCCTGGCAGAAATTCTGAAAAGTACATTTTTATTCACGTCTTGAATCATGGAGACAACTCAAAACACAGAAAGAAAAAATACAATTAAATTCACACAAGAGAACAACAGTTTCTCAGAGTCATCAGAGACAAGAAGAATTCTCTTACTTGGGGGGACTTCTGGCTTGGAATCAGGCACCTTGATATTATGGGAAATAGTTCTTATTTAATTAAAAACAAAAAACACAGAAAACTATCCACAGAAAGATATTCTTCAGGCTGGGTTTGACACAATTTGGTTGAAAGTCTGGTCACACAGCTAGATGTAAAGGACTTGGGGACTATTTCACCACAAGCTTCTAAAAATAAGCATTTTTAAATTGACAATACCAATTATATGTATTTATGGTATTCAGCATGTTTTGATACATATGTACATTGTGAAAAAAGAAACAAGGGAGTTAACATATTACCTCACAAACTTCATTTCTGTATGGTGAGAACATTAAAGTCTGTTCTGTTAGCAACATTCTGGTAAAGAACACATTCCTATTAGCTGTAACTGCAATGCTGTGTAATGGGTCTCTGGACCCCCCAAACTTTAATAGCAAGGTAATCCTCCTTTCAATACAGAAAAGATGCTAATAAGACCCTGGCTGTCGGTGCGTCTGCTTTGAGTTGCCGGCTTGCTGGGGATGGTGGATTCATTTTCACTACATGCAGCCACCCCGTCTGCCCCTGTCCTGCTTTTGCAAGGCTATCCAGAGTTGGTAGAGGACTGTAGTTAGAGCAATCCCACGGGCAGGCGTGGAAACTCAACCAACTCTAGATTCCATGTAGGGCAGGCTACATAGTTTTCTGGTCCTTATCAAAATAAGGATGTAGGCCTCCCTTTTCAAAGACTAGTAAGCATTTTAAAACAGCAAGAGCAGAGCCTTACTCCAAGTGCTGGATCCTGGGCGATGGATGGCATAGTTTGAACCCACTTGGAATTGCCCTGACCTTACCAATAGGGCAACTCCTGGAGATCTGTCCAACTCAGTAAGACATTTAACAATCGCCAGGAAATATGATAGTAAAATAAAAAGGGATCCATTTTTGAAAGTGTCAGCAGCTAGCTCAATCAAATAACCAGTGAGCTCTACCCACCAGTGCTTGGTGGGTTTATCAGAAGTGCGCCCTGTTTCTCTCATCCATGTCAGCCCTGTCGGGAGCTGTGCTGAGACGAGACTCACATTCATGTGGCCGTGCACCTGTCTAGAGCTGGGAGGTATGCTGGCATTGAACTGCACACCACTTTAACAAACCAAGAAAAGTGCCACCTGATGAGGTGGTTTGCAGCCCTGATGCAGTTCCAGTTCAGCTGGACTGCCATAATGACCAACAGGCCATCACTCCCACAGCTGGGGGTGTCCACTTTCTCTTGGCCCCTTCCTTCAACAGGTATTTATCAAGAGGCCATTATGGGGAAGGGACACTGACAGTCCCAAGGAGCTTGCTACGCCACAGGAAAGCATGATAGAAAATTCGAATTCCAAGTTGAAGACCACCTGCTATCCCCCTGGGAAGTGCAGCATGTTTTAAAAATAAAAAGCAAAAAAAATACAAATAAAAAGCAACACTGAGTGCGGTGGTGGCTCATGCCTGTAATCCTAGCACTCTGGGAGGCCCAGACATGCGGAGCCCTTGAGCTCAGGCATTAGAGACCAGCCTGAGTAAGAGCGGCCCAGTCTCTCTAAAAACAGAAAAAGTAGCTGGGAACTATAGCAGATGCCTGTAGTCCCAACTACTGAGGCAGGAGGATGGCTTAAGCCCAACAGTTCAAGGTTGCTGTGAGCTATGATGCCACCCGGATGCTCTACCCAGGGCAACAGAGTGAGACCATCTCAAAAAATATATAAATAAATAAATAAACAACAAAGGTTAGAGCACCTGACCCACGGGGCTGTGAGGAAGTCAGGACAGTCCCTGGAGAGGAGCACACATGTCACTGAGTCTTAACTCCTGAGATTCCCGAGCAGGCTCACTTTGCTGTTGGGCCCGCATGTTCTGTTCCACCTGCCTGAGCCCCACCTCTCTCCCCATTGCTGACTTGCCGAATGTGCTCATGCCCGCACCATCTTCCTGCCTCCCCAAACGGCCAGGTGCATCCTTCTGTCTTCACAGCCCTTTCTATTGTGACTGTTAAATTCACTATGATAGAATTTAACCTTTGTGTGATAAACTGATATAAAAGATTCTCAGCACAGCCCTATGACACCAGCCAGTGTCATCTCCCTTCCTGTGTATCTGCCGCCCCACAGGCTGGTTCCTTAGGAGCTACGTGTTTTTTATCATTGTATCCATGGCAGTTAACAAACATTCATAAAATAAATGGGCTGAGTGGTTGGTCACATCCACCACACCGTTCCAGAGAGATGCCCGGTGTGTGGCTTATTAGTAATGTGACATCTGGCAGAGGACCACAGCCGCCAAGCTGCATTTAGATCTAGACATGGTCATTATCAAATCAAAGAGCTGAAGGACACTTTCCCTTCCTTAATCCTGCTAATCATGCTGTGTTAGTAAGCTATGTCAGATGTGGGAAAACGCGTAATTCAACGCCACCTCTTTTCTAGGGATATTCCATATTTTGTCATGTATAATGCACTTTTTTGCCCAAATTTTTGAGAAGAAAAGTAAGGATGTGCATTATACATATGCAGTGCTAATTCCATATCTATACAAATGTTATTTTATTTATGTTTATGCATTAAAGATGCAACCCTAGAAAGCAATAATGACCTCTGTGCATAAAATAATACCCTAGAATACGTTCATTAGCTTTGTTAGACTTAACAATGGACTTGCAGTGAAAAAGGTTTTGGTCCATGAAGAACGATGTATTTCTTTTCTTCATACGCTTTAGGCAGGAACTGGCAATTTAGCTGATATTTTTACAAAAATTATTGGAAAATCTCTTGGAAAATGTCAACAATTTTTGTACGCTGCAAGCTTTAAGCTAACAGCTATTAAATACATATGGTAAAGAAAACAGCAACCAAGCTGCCGAGTGACCCTTGGGACCTCCTCCACGGAAAGTCATCAGATTGTGGAGGCAACAGTTAGAAAAGTGGCTTCAGACGCCGAGGTAGAAGCCTCCGTGTGAGGGAAACCTGCAAGGTGGTGGGGGAGGAGCAGGGTGGGGACCTGGATTCAGCAGCTGTGTCAAACTGGGATCCCTGTTTCCACCGAGAGAACACGAGAAGAGGGTAAGAGGATTGCACAGGAACAAAAGCATCGATGACTTCTCAGCGACTCCTAAACGGTGCTTTAACTTTATGTAGAGGTTTATGCATGAGAACACAAACAAAATTTGCCCAAAATCTTCCAGCAGCCTATGAGAATGAATTTTGGGAAGTCCATTTTTACGTTATCAATCTATGGACCAAAGACCACGCTGTTCCAACCAGTGGACATGAAAAAACACACTTCACTGTTGTTCCAGCCTATTGTGCAGATGGGACAAAGCCACCACCTATGATCATCTTTAAAAGAAAAATGTTTCCAAAATAAAAGATTCCAAGTGGAGCTATGAAAAAGAATGGATGAGTGAAGACATCAAAATCTGGTTTAACAAAGTCTGGTCACAAGGCCTGGAGGATTACTTTAAAAAATCAGGTTTGCTTGTTTTTGATCACTCAGAGCCCAGATTATACAAAGTGCAAAAGCAGGGGCAGCAGACTTGAAAACCCAACTTGCTGTGATACCTGGTAGGCTAATCAGGAACCCCTTGATGTGTCAGTCACCAAGCCCTTTAAGGCCCTAATGAAGAAAAAGTGGACATCATGGATGTAGTCAGCTGATAATGATTTAACCACCTACAGGCAGAATCAAGAAAGTGTCCATTGCCCAGGTTTGTGATTGAGTCCTAAGATTGTAGAACAGCGTCAAGAAGGATGTGGTTGTGAAACTGTTTAAAAAATGCAGCATGAGCAATGCTATGGATGGCACTGAAGGTGATGAAATTTACCAGGATGAGGGAAGCAACCCTTCAGATGACACCAGCAATGTAGAAACTGAAGAGGATGACACATCTGATATTGACGGCGATGAAAAGCTCTTGGCCTTTCATGATGCGTAAATATCATAGATTTGGTACCAGTACCTAAAATTTCTTGTATCATCCATCTGTTCTTCTGCTTTGTGATTATTTGTTATATAACATTTCTTATACCATATGTTAAAAAATAAACATTAAAATTTCTTTATAATACAAAAACAAGTACCTAAATATAAAGAAATAAACATTTGAATTGAAAAATTAAAAGATTTTTTTTCCTGAACGTTCGGGCCAAAAATGTAGGTGCGCATTATACATGGGAGAACAGTACACGCAGCAAATATGGTGTGTTGGTCGGAGACAGGCCCCAATTTCAGAGCCAGAGCACAACTCTGTCTTCGTGGGCTAAGCAACCCCAGGAAAACTGCTTAACCTCAGTTTCCACATCTGTAACGTAGAGATAATACTGCCACTTCAGGGGATTATTTTTAGAACTGTGCTTGGTATCTAACCTTCACTGTAGCCATTGCCATCACTGCCATCTCAGCTGTCACAAATTCCCTTGTCCCGGCTCTGGTTTTCTTTCCAAGTCACCCTCTTCCTGCCACCCACTCGCCTTCCATCTTGTGGTTCTAGTCTTCCCAACTTGTCAGAATCGTTTATAAAAATAAGAAATAAAGCAACGAATATGACTCAGCTGGCCCAAGGTGGGGCCCAAGGTGGGGCCCAGGCAGGTGGGTGTGAAGTGCTCCCAGGGACCCTCGCGTACAGGTTAGACCCTGCTGCCAAGGCCCGAGAGAAGGTGAGAGGCAGCTCCCGCCAGCAGCCAGCCACGTGTGCCCTTCACTCACACCAGGGCTGCCCCTGACCCCGTTCCTCTGTGGGCTGGGACCCAGTCTAGCTCACTGTCACTTCCTTAGCTTAACCCCCTCCTAAGTCCTCCTCTTTTATTCATGGTCAGCTCAGAGCACAGCCCCGAGGAAGGAAGGCTGCCACAGAGAGGGGCTGCCAGCCCAGCAGGACTCACCACGGCCATCTCTTTCCTCCTGTGTAAGTAGGGGAACAAAGTGTTTTGAATGAGGGAATTTTCTGGAAAGTTAAAATTTATAACTTAAATTGCCAAATAATTTAAACAACAAAACTTTGTTTCGATGGCAACCTTTCCAAGTGTCATTTGGACTTTCCTGCCTTAGTACCCGGAGCACACTGGATATACCACAGACAATTCAGGACCCTTCTTCTGCTGGAACCCATGGGAGCCTCGATGACTACTCATCTTTTAACTGACTATTCTTTCTCTTCCTATCTTGCTATCAATCACTGCTTTTCTACAGTTTTACTGGGAAAGTAGACAACCAAGCTTGTTGGTTTTGTTTTTGAGATAGAGTCTCATTCTGTCACCCTGGGTAAATAGAGTACAGTGGCATCATTTCAGCTCACTGCAACCTCAACTCCTGGGCTCAAGTGAGCCTCCTGCCTCAGCCTCCCGTGTAGCTAGGACTTTAGGTGTGCATGCCTGGCTAATTTTTTCTTTTTTGGGTAGAGACTGGGGCCTTGCCCTTGCGGAGGCTATTCTCAAACTCCTGAGCTCAAGTGACCCTCCTGCCTCGTTCTCCCAGAATGCTAGGATTACAGGCATGACCCACCATGCCCAGCCAACAAGCAAGCTTCTTAAGTCAGTAATTTTAGCTTTTCACATGCTATGCAAATAGGTTCAGTTGTAAAATCAAATTAACCCTGATAAAGTACACAGGCATTTAACAATAACTGTGCTCACTTTATACTTGAGATTTGGGGCGATGTTCCACATGGTCCAGTCTGTGACATGGATGACACCGTCTCCCAAATGGGTGATGCACTTTAGCACCCTTGTTGGTTTACCCTGAATCAGAAAATGAACTTCTGTGGTCAGAAAGTACCTTTTTCTACTTCCAGCAGCCCCATCCCATGACACAATCCCCCTGTCCTGCAGCACTTGACATTCTAAAGCCACTCACGGGGATGGATGGTTGTACTTAGGTGCTGATCTCATGGCACCGAAATGTGTCAGCACTATTTCCATTTTCAGGGGAATTTTGTGAAATGTTGGGGCAAATGACACCTCATATTCGTGCTTAAAAGCAGTTTTAAAAAGAATGCCTGCAAACACACAAACACATACGCCAAGTGGCACCATCCTTCCTCAGCACTCTCCACTGTTCAAATAAAACGTGGTTTGCTTGTCCCAAGCCAAATGCACAGCCCAGGTTTTCTCTGCCAACACCTTACTGTAAAGGGGGAAAAGGAGACTTTTTGGAGCAGCTGGGTGTTGGGCTCTCCTCTTTCCACCTATTATACTTCCTACTCCACCCAGGACGTTTGGGTTCTGGGCTTCTTCAATCCCACTGTGAGACCCTGGTCTGGACACAGGGACCCTCAGGGTGGGCCTGGCTGTGCACGTGAATTGGCAAGTTTCACATGCCTGTTTTGTTCAGATTTCAAAAGCAATCCCAAGTGAAAGAAGCTTTTCTGAAAACTTGAGGGTGACTTACGGAAGAGAGCAGCAGGAAGAGATAAGGCGTCTCTCGCCCAAGAGACCTCAGAGCAAACGGAGAGGAAGAGAGACCAGAGAACAGAGCTCGCCCCAGCTCGCCCAGAGAAGGGACGGCTCCCAGGGAGGTGAGGGGAGGCCCAGGGGCGACAGGAGAGAGGCCCGAGAGGCCCCGGATCAGTCACAGCATCAGGACAGAGAAAGAACAAAGGCGGCCTGTCCTCAGGGGTCACTCGCACTTGCGCCCACTCCCCAGGACTAGACTCCCCACGTGGGGACAGGCGGTGGGAGGGCAGCATCCTCAAGCCACCTGAGAGACTTACTTAGCGATCAAGCACCTCTGCTTTCTCCTCGAAACTTTCTGAAGGGCCTGAGCTTAACCTGAAGTTCTCCAAACACCCTGGTCCTCAATGTTGTCTTACAATTTGACATAAATTTTGTGTGTTATATCACGGCATAACCCTGGTCGTTGTTTTGAAAAAGTTCGTTTCCCTTGAATCTTCCAGCAACATGGCCATATTTCTTCTCTACTCAAAGTGCCCCTGGCACACCACAGAACAGCCCCAGCACGCGGCGCCCTGTCCATCCTGGACTCCTGGCCCAGACCAGGAAACAAGGCCACTGGCACTGGGACAGAGCATGGGAAATATGTGCTTGATTCTTTTAATTGGTTATTGTCTGTCAGGACAGTCCAGCCATTTGTTCTCCTAGAGCATCACACATGAGGGAGCTCCGGGTCTTGGCCAATTCAAGGACACAGAGAGAGGATGGACGTGGCCCCAGCAGCATAGGCTTTGTGTCCCAGACCTGCTCCTCCAGATGCCACACTGCTACACAGAGTCCCCAAAGGTCTGGCCAGGGAAGGGGTGTGGGGCTGGGCTGTCCCATCTCTGCTTCTCACTAACCAGCTCTCCTGCCTGCTGAGGCCATGGTGAGCCCTCCCCCCTGCCAGGAAAGATAAGGAGGCTGTGTCACAGTACTGAATTGTTATTAGGAAAAGGCAGCTCAAGGGCTGCTCTGGAGCCCCACAGTTAGACCCTGATCTCACAAGGCACAGCTTTAATGAGAGCTCATTTTCTCTGGGGAGCCAGCCACGGGAGCCGCTGAAGAGCAGACCAACTTAAAGACAAACCACAGTTCAGCCATTTGCAAAGACTGAAGGAACAGAGAAAGTGGAGGTGAGGCCTACTGTAGCAAAAGCTGGGAAGACAATAACCAATTAAAAGAATCAAGCACATATTAAGATTCTCTGTGGTTTTCCCCCACCTCTTCTCAGACTTTAACCCTATCACACCTCCAGAGGTGGAGGCCAAATTAGGAATTCAGAGACACCACAAAACCTTCATTATATTATTTGGTTTTAAGTAACTTCTTAGATTTCTATGATTCAAGGAGGGTTAAGATGGGAAATTTCTGCACAAACTGAAACAATAGGAAGTCTTTTCACCCAAGGAGAAAATTCAGGGAGATTTCAGGAAAAGCAGAATATGCGACTCAAGTATATGTGACTGGCTGACAATCCCACACCCAGCAAAGTCCCCATGTCCTCAAATATTCCTTGGCTCTGTGCCTCAGCTTCAAATCACATTAGGGAGAATAATTCAAGAGCGTCAGGGCTGGAGCCAGACTGAAATGAAATACGCTACATGAAGCGGCAACTGGTGGGAGGCGCTGAGTAAAGAACGCTGGTCACCAAAGTGCATGAGTGACCCTTACAGCGCACACCACGTTAAGTTCCCATGTGGGAAGAGTATCTCAGAAAAATGGGGGTTTTCTTTTCTGGATTTACTATGCAGAGTGTCAAAGAGGCCTTCTAGACAGCACATTGCCCAATCCCGCCAGATCCTCAGGCCTGTGGTCTCTGCACTCCCTGCCCAGGCCTGGCCAGGCTCTCTCAGCCTCCTGCTGTCCCAGTCCCTCACCATTCGTCCCCCACTAAACAAGCACAGGAGTGTCAGTACTGTACTTCCCAGACGCAAGTGGGAGTAATTCCCCCCCCCCAGGCACTTCAATGCCCAGCTTGGGCAGTGCAGGAAGGTGCACCCCTTCTGCGCCCCACGGTGCTCTGCTCTGTCCTGCACACCCCTTATCCCACCGTGTCTGAAGAATCCCCGTATCAGGCCCCTCAAAGACATCAGCAGTGCCTGCTTCATCTTTGTCCCCTGAGACCAGGGAAGGGTAGGTTGAGTACCAGGATTCAGGAAGAAACGCTGCAGAGGATTTCAATAACGGACTTCCCCATGCCCATCAATCTTTTCTATCTTTTTTTTTTTTTTTTTAGAGACAGAGTCTCAGTTTATCACCCTTGATAGAGTGTCTTGGCATCACACAGCAACCTCCAACTCCTGAGCTTAGGTGATTCTCTTGCCTCAGCCTCCCGAGTAGCTGGGATTACAGGTGCCCGCCACAATGCCCAGCTATTTTTCTGTTTTGTAGTATAACCAGGCTGGGTTTAAACCTGCCACCTTTGGTATATGGGGCCGGCGCCCTACTCGATGGGCCGCCCCCATGCCCATCAATCTTTGAAGGTCTGGAAGGGAAAAGGGTTAGAGGATACAAGGGAGGGATGGAGGGACTCATGGAGTCCCATGGAGCCCCTGGGGCTGCATACAGACCCCTGAGGGTCCAGCTGGGAAACTTGCGGGTACCCCAGGGCTGGATAGGAAACCCTACGGTGGGGGGTGGGGGAGAAGACTCCTTACCTGGAGGGGGCAGGGTGGTGGTTTGGGGAAAGCAGCCCCTCCTGTGAGTGACAAGCACTAGGGATGGAGAGGGAGGGAAAGGCTTGAAATACTGACAGCTGCTGGTGGGTGGGCGCTAGGAGATGAATTAAAAGCCCCTGAGGCCTGAGCGGTGGCTGCATTCACTCTTTGTGAAGGTCAAGGAAATGGAGAAATCAGATTGGCAGGTGGAAGCAGAAGCAAAGACTTATGAATCTGCTTATCCAAAGCAACTCCCTCAATTCCTTCTTAGCTGTGCTCACCTGTTCTACCTCCCAGGGTGGCTCAACTCAGAGTTTGGGAAAGCCAGGCTGGCTGGGCAGGGTGGGGCCAACGGAGCAGATCCAGGCCTGGGAGGGGCCCCATCAGACCCAGTGGGGTATGGGAGCTTCTGAAAACAATGATTCTCAATTCTAGGCGACTTTGTCCTTTGGGGGGATATTTGGCAACATGTGGAACATTTCTGACTGTCACAACCAGGAGTGCAGAAACTCCTGCTGGCATTTAATGGGTAGAGGCCAGGAATGGTGCCAAACACCCATACTACATAGGACAGCCCCACAACCCAGACATATTCAGCCCCAAATGGCAGCAATGATGGAGGAGATGGAGAAATTGTGCTCTAAAGGAATGTCACCTTGGGAAGACCTGGCCGGAGGCCAGCAGATTAGGCAAACCTGATTGCCAGACTTCTGAGTATCTAAGATGTGACAGACACTGAGGGCCCCGTCACGGCAGTGAGCACCCAGTGCTGTTGTGCAGACGGAACCGCACTGGAGCCGCTGTTGTGTAATGTAGCTGCACATCAGAAAGCGTGTTCATGAGGGCGGTGGGTATTAGGAGCGGCTAGAGGCAGGTGGAAGGCACGCAGGACTGCCAGGCCAGCCCGCTCCACACTTGGCAAAGGAGGCCGCTCCTCATCCCCGTCACCCCATGGCCGAAAAGAAAGGAGAGGGCTTCTACTTGGGGCTCCGAGGCAGGCTGAGATGACGGCATTGAGCGTGTGCTGATGACCACCACATCCCGGAGGAAGAGGTGCTTGATCTGGGCAGATAGTTCTTTAAATTTTCATGAGCCTCGGTTAACCTCTGCCCACAGAGAACTGACAGCTCCCAAGGAGCCCATGGAGATGGACAACAGATCAGATTTCACTCGGGACCAATTCACTTCTCCTCATTCTTACTTCAAAGTTTGTCTAAGATAAGGGCAGGTAGAGACTTTTCAGAGAATGATCCACCTTATTTAAGTTCAGAGACAGATCTGCTGAAAAGTCAACAAAAGGAAAGGAAGCCTCTGGCTCCCCCCACCCACAGCCTAAGAACTGTGAACAACAGCCACCACCGGTACCCTCCCGAGTGAGCTGCTCAGTCAAGTTCAATCTATGTTCAAATATTGTTTTTGAGTACAGTTCATATTTAATGTATGTACTTCAATGTCAATCAGATATTTTAATCACAGAGCCCCTTTCTTTTGCCCCAAATCTCACGCCTCTGGCTAAACCCCAAGAAAAACAACCCTCCCTTGAAAACCATAGTAGCTTATCTTAAAAGCACTGCTATTTGTTTTTTCTCTAAATTCTAAAACACAGCTCTCTCTTGCAGTATTTCTGCAGCTCTTAAAAACTATAATGAAAGGTATGCAAGGGGAAGGTTTACAGCTAGAGATTTGTTCATTACTTCAAAACTATCAGTGGGGTGCAGTGGCACCACTCAGTAATCCCAGCTATTTTGGGAGCTAGCCCAGGATTTCAGGTCCAGCCTCGGCAACTTTGTGAGACCCTGTCTCTAAAAAAATAAATGACTGCAGCATCTGCTAGTAGCAGGCTTTCAACTAGGTGCTGGAGACGGACTGAGGAATACACGGCAGCAAGATGTGACGGGAGAGTCGCCCAGGGCTCCCATTTCAGCTCTGCTACTTGTTATGATCATAAGTGAGTTGCTTAATCTCACTAATCTGTTATCTGTAAAATGGAAAGTGATAATAGTTTCCTCATGCTAGCTTTGTTATGAGGATAAAATGAATTAGAAAATCTGAAATCCACACACTGGCGTGTAAGAAGCCTACAGTAAAGGTGGGCTGTTACCCTTCCCGTCCAGCCACCCATTACCCCCGGTCTCTGAAGGCCCCTGTGGGGCTCCTTCCAGACTGAGCAATTTCTCTTTCCTGCCTGCAGGAATTTCTGTGTCCAGCTTCAAAGTGCCATGAAGTTTAAAATGCACCTCCGCTCTTGTAGGATCCTATGGAAATGACCATGAAATAGCTATTACGTCTGAGCCAAGCAGAGGGCAGAGATCTGCTCCAACAGGATTATCAACAACTTTGTGCTGGTTGCATCTGAGATTAAAATAACAAAAAATAAAAATAAATATGGAGAACTTGCTAAATGTTTTCTTCCAAGGCTCTCCAAGCAGAGGAGTGTGGTTTTCCAGATGAACTGTGTCTTGTTGCCTGTATGACTTTCAGGCTGAAGGGGAGGAAGTCATCCTACTGGAATTGTGTTCCTGTCTGAGGTGCACGCTTGCTCCTTGGAGGACTCCCTGCCTGCTTTCCTTTGTCTGTATTTTGCTCCTCCAATCTGGTTTGCTCTTCTCCTCCCTCTGACCCTGAGTCTTACCTTTCAGTCGCATTCATTTACTCATTGACTCAGATGTACACACCTGTCGTCATCCAGCCAGCCAGCCATTGATTCGACAAATAGTACTGATAGCATGTCTCAGCTACCATGCATTATGAATATGGCAACAAATGGGGGCAAATTAAGTGGGGGAGCTCCACGACATCAAGACACACAAAGAGAAAGAGACAAGTGCGCACCTGCGTTAGGCTGGGATTTTACAGGCTCTGTTGGTTTCTGGGGAACTGCTATTCCTACATAAGGCTGAAAGCTGCGAGGGACTGAAACCTACTTCTTTTTGTCAGAACAAGACACAGACTTGCTTGTGTCATGGGAAATAATCTCCAAAGGACATGAGAGTGATACGTGAGGCATATAATTTGATGCAGGCCATTTTTCCTTCTTAAAGGAGCCTATCCTAGGGCCAGACATAGTGGTTCATGTCTGTAATCCTAGCACTTTGGGAGGCCAAGGCAGGTGGATTGCCTGAGCGCACCAGTTTGAGACCAGCCTGAGCAAGAGCAAGATCCCATCTCTAAAAACTATCCAGGCATTGTGGTGGGCACCAGTAGTCCCAGCTACTCGGTAGGCTGAGGCAAGAGGATCCCTTGAGCCCAAGAGTTTAAGGTTGCTGTGAGCCATGCCACCATGGCATTCTACCCAGGGGCAAGAAAATGAGACTGTGTCTCAAACTAAATAAATAAAATAAAGGAGTCCATCTTGGGGTAGCTACAAGTAACCCTCTACGAGAGGGAACCATGAGAGATTATCTCATGCAGCTTGTTCTTTCAGAAAGAGGACACACAAGGCTTCTATTCCTCTGTTTCCAGAGTCAGAAATCTCACTTCTTCCCATTAGTTAATTAACAAATATTTCCCACCCTCATGCTCAACCAACATGGAAGATACTAAAAAGCCATAAGGGAGACAATAGTTAGCAGCTGACCACCAACTTCATCCCTGCCCAGCCCGTCTACACACGAAACTGTTGAGTGAAAAACGCATTCAGGGTCATTAGCCAATAGATACCTTAGGTATCCTCCCTGGTCTCAGGGCCTCTTTCCGCCCCTGTCTCTCGGTTAGTTCCACAGCTTCTTTAGGGAAGAACTGGTTTCCTATTTATTGCTATATCTATAATATACAGTGCCTGCGACATGATAGCAAAGTTATTTTTGAATAAATAATAAATGGACAGATGGACAGATGAGAGACCAATGACTGTGTGCGTGTAGGAATGAATAATGAATGACTGAAGGGTAGGACTTAGGGTCAAAGGAGGGAACAGATTCAAGGAACAAAATGAAGACACGCAACAGGAAGGGAATGTTTGTGAAGCAAGAATGCAACTTGGAAGAGAACGAGGTAAATAGATTGTTCCCTGGTATTGTTCAACAAAATTGCTTCTATTTTAAGGTATTTCCTTTCATTAAGTCATTGGGAGAAAATGGAAATCAGCCAATCACAGGACCTCCCGGAGAACCCTACAGGTCTTTGAGAAGTATAATTAAATTGTAACTTGTTTGGCTGGCAGTTGTAGCACAGCACCTGTAACTTGTTTGGCTCACAGTTGTAGCCACAGCCCCGGGCACATAAAAGATACACAGACGTATTTGTTGAAGGAAGCAGTTGGTGCTTTAAGCCTCCTCTTTCTGATACAGCCTTGGCAATGCCTGTAGATCTCCAATCCATACACGAAGCCAGATTTCAGGGCTCCAGCACCTACTTTCCAAAACAATTCTTTGTCTTAGACAAAGACTGATGAATCGGGAGTTACCTGGGCTCTAGATAATGTTAGAAGGTCATTAAGCCTGGCTTGATCACTTATGCTTCTCCAAGTATTTAGATGTCAAACACCATTCAGAAATGTGAATTCGACTTCTTCCCAAACTAATCAGAACTCCCTTTCAGAACAGAGCAGATCACACGAAACGTATTACGTTTGCTAAAGCCTCATCTGAACATCCTGCATTTCAAACCAATGGTAATGGTAGAATGATCAGGATGAGCTTGGGGTTCCCCAAGTTCATTCTTGTTTAAAGTCTGGTCCTTAGTTTTTGAGTTTCAGTTAAAAAATTATAAGATGGATAATAATTTTTTAACTGAAGCTCAAAAACTAAGGACCAGACTTCAAACAAGTATTAATACTTATTAATACTTTGCATGAAATATCTTATTTTATATCAGTGAAATTGCTTTCTCTTTTGTCTTGTGATTTTTTTTTGAGGTGAAATTTAAGTTTTTGTGTGAGTAGTACTATTGTACCTATCTTGAGTGTCTTGCTTGTACTGTACCACATCATACCTTTGTTTAATTCTTAATAAACTGTTCACTTGTTAAAAAGAAATTATGAGATGGAGAAGGATTGTTTTCTCCCTCCCTCCTTCCTTCCTTCCTTCCCCCCTCTCTCTGTGAAAGGGTCTCCCTTTCTTTTCCTCCCTCCTATCTATTACTTCTTCCTCCAAAAACAATTGTAAATAAGTTTTTGCTTTAAGAGGCAGTAGGAAGTGTAAAGAGCACACATGTTTGGTTTCAGGCAAATAATTTTCTATTATTTGATCATTTGCTTAAGCTCTTTAAAACTATCTCATGAATTTTTGAACCTTAATTGAATAGATATGAAAGGTCAAGCACATCGTAAAAGCATAATAGTTGCTAAGTGCATGTAAGTGTAACATGAGTTTAAATTTACACTCTACAGTTCAGATGGGTTAATGTGTAATTTCTGTTTTTCACCAGAATTTAGTCTGATCTCTAATCCAGACTGTCCATTCCCACTCAATAGTGGGAAGGTGGGAAGCAAGGTTATCAGATCTAATCTGAGGCATTAGAAGCATCTTCGTCTATCCCAGTTTTAAGACTGTACTTTAGGATAACAAAGCTGTGAGTTTTCTTGTAATTTTATTGTTGTTTGAGAAATGCACAGTAAATTTTAAAATTCAAATGTCCTACTATGCTCTCTTTTCCTGCTTCTCCAAGGAAACTCTTCTTTTTCTTTAAATAAATGTTCATTTATTATATTCCAAAAAAGTCATATTTAGTGGAAACATTGTGAATAAGGAAGCTTCAGGTAGGTAAAAAAGAACAGGAAGAAATTTTCCGAGAGGAAAACTGTATGTTATTGCTTGCTATATAGGTGTTATTGTTTTTAGTAGCTAGAAGAAGTGAGCATTTTTTTCTTTTTTTCCCCATTGTTGACTATTTCTTTTTAAAAAAAAAAAAAGTATTTTTATTTTAGAGTAAAATACCTTTTTTATTTGCATAATGGTCTCAGGCTACTTTCTCACTTTATTTGTTTATTTATTTATTTATATTTTATTTTTATTTATTTATTTATTTGAGACACAGCCTCAAGCTATCACCCTGGGTAGAGTGCTGTGGTGTCACAGCTCACAGCAACTTCCAGCTCTTGGGTTTAGGCGATTCTCTTGCCTCAGCCTCCCGAGTAGCTGGGACTTCAGGTGCCCACCACAAAGCCCAGCTATGTTTTTTTTGTTGTAGTTCTCATTGTTGTTTGGCAAGCCCAGACCAGATTGGAACCCACCAGCTCTGGTGTATGTGGCTGGCAGCTTAGCCGCTTGAGCTACAAGCGCCCCCCTACTTTCTCACTTTAGTGACCCTCCTTCTGGCCCCATTAACAACAAACAGCATGTCCTTTTTCATTTTTTCCTCTGGTGTAAACTTCTCTTACATTTTATCTTTTATCCTGATGTCACTTATGATAAAATTCTATGATTTGAGTACCTCAAACAGGCTTCTCAAATATATAAGTTAGCATTTAGAGCAGAGTGGCTTTCAGCAAATAAGTAATAAATCACATCTTCCTCAAGTTAAAAAAATGGAATGAAATATTTTTATTTTTAATATTTAATAATAATAGTGAAAAGAAGCATGAAGTCATTTTTAAGGTATATCGTTTGAAATTCAAATGGAATATAACACATTTGAAACTTTAATTACAACCTTAAAGTCATTAGGATATAATAATTTGTAATAAACAAATTGTGTATACTTCTGAAACTTCCCTTTATGAATAAATAAACGAGTGCAAGGGAACCATTGTGGTTAGAGCCTAAAACCCTACAAAGGCATAGGGCTAGCTATAATTAACAATAGCAGTCAGCCACCATCCCCATCTTTGCCTGATAAAAATCAGCCACTGTACCCCTGTTTGCTTCTCTATAATTGCTTCTCTGAAGTCACAGTGCTAGTGGTCATAAAGATTCCTAACTTGATCCAGAGAGAACATCACCTGTTCAAAACCTAAAGGTAGTTTCTGAGATACCTTTCAGGCATTCCGCCCAGCATGGCAGGTAAGGAATGGCTGACCCACCCAGACCAGACGCCCAGACTGAAAAAATGACTCAACTGGAATTGTGACCCCACCCCAGGAACAGACTCAACGCAAGAAAATGATTTCTACAGCCCTATAATTCTGCCCCAAACCTCACCAATGAGCAAATCCAATTGCCTAATCCTTTGCCTGCCAAATTATATTTAAAAATCCTGTTCCCCAAATTCTTAGGGAGGCAGGTGTGAGATCTTCTTCCTCTTTGCTTAGTGCTCTGAAGAATTAAACCCTCTCTCCATGGCAACCCTGATGCTTCCACGGCTCAGCTCTTCTCCGCGCAGCACGCAGTTGTACGCTTCTTACTTTCATGGAAATGAAAGTATTTATACAATTTCCATATGCATGTAGGGAGCAAGGCCTTTGGCCCCACAAAAATGCTCTGAAAAATCACTAACATGTGGCAGAGGTTTTTGGTGTTTTGTTTTTTAAAGAAGGCAAGTTTGTGTTATAACCAAAAATGTTTTCGGTGGCAGGAAATGTTACAGAAGGGAGAAAGGAAACTTGGCTGGCAAAGGGATGCATGTTGCACAGAGGAAACCTTACAGGTGGCAGCCTGCAGAGAGAGGAGATGGCAAATGTCTCTTTTCAGACCTTGAAAGACTCCAGACTCTCAGTTTATGTTGCCTAGACCAGGTAAAGAAAGATCTAGCTACATTAATGGAAGTTTCCCTCCACAAAAGACAATTTTACAGCCTTAATTTTATCTGTGAGGCTCATGGCAACCTTTTCAAAATATGTCATGGAAATATATTTTGGGATAATATATTTCTAATTTCCTACATGGGGTACTTGCTCTAATTCAAAAATAATGTCTAGGTGGCACCTGTAGCTCGAAAGTAGTAGGGCACTGGCCCCATATGCCAGAGGTGGCAGGTTCAAACCCAGCCCCGGCCAAAAATTGCAAAAAAAAATGATGTCTGCATTTAAGTCATGTGGCATAGTGGCCCTAAATAATTTCTAATATATTTTATCAGTGACTACTTTCTTCGCTTGCAATTTTAACATAGTTGGGGGTATTTGGGGGGTCTCCAAAAAATTTGTGTCTAAATATATTGTAAAACTCTAATGAAAGCTATACTAAGTGTTATGAAATTTAAGTAATTTGGTTCTTCCTGAATAGAGATCTTGTGATCAATACATTTATTACAGTCTTCAATTTCATTGATAAATACATATACCATTTAAAACATATGATAAAATTATTTTATTGGAGGAAAATTTGTTAAAGGAAGAGATGGTCTTTAACATATGCAAGCACAATTTATATAAAGGTAATATTTGTGTGGGAGTGAAGGCAAAATTTCCCCTTCATCTCAAAAGTTTTGCTGAAAAATCTACTCTAAAGCATATCAATAAAAGAAAAATTATCAAATTTATTTAATATGTATACACAATAACTCCAAGAAAATGAGGATTCAATGTTTGAGTGGGATTTGCATGCTTGTATGCTTTTCTGATAAAATGGGTTTTACAGATAAAAGGAAGAAAAAGAAAAATCTGTTGAGGGCAATAATAGATTGTTAGGGGGAATGAATGGATATTTGGAAGAATTAATGGATGAGGGAAAGAGATTGACTTATGAATGATTCTCTTTGGAAATTAAATTAACCTAGGAGGAAAGGTAATATTTTTTATTTATTTATTTTTTCATACCAAATTTTTTTGGATGCTCAAAGAATTTATTTTTATTGTTTGGGATTCATTGACGGTATAAAGAATTAGGTTACACTGATTGCAGTTATTAGGTAAAGTCCCTCCTCTAATTGTGTCCTGCCCCCAAGAGGTGTGCCATACACCATGATTCCCCAACCTTCTCCCTTCTCCCCTCTCCCTGCTCCCTTATTCCCTTACCCTGCAGCTTATATTAGCTTCTCTGATGCTTTCATATTAGAATTGAGTACATTGGATTCTTGCTTCTCCATTCTTGTGATGCTTTACTAAAAATAATGTGTTCCAACTCAATCCAGGTTAATACAAAAATGTAAAGTCTCCATCTTTTTTAATGGCTGAATATTCCGTGGTACACATATATCACAGCTTGTTAATCCATTCCTGGGTTGGTGGGCATTTAGGCTGTGCCACATTTTGGCAAATGTAAATTGAACTACAATAAACAGTCTAGTGCAAATGTCCTTATGATAAAAGGATGACTTATCTTCTGGGTGCATACTTAGTAATGGGATTGCAGAATCAAATGGGAGGTCTAATTTGAGTTCTTTGAGGATTCTCCATACTTCCTTCCAAAAAGGTTGTATTAGTTTGCAGTCCCGCCAGCAGTGTAAAAGAGTTCCCTTCTCTCCACATCCATGGCAGCATCTGCAGCTTTGAGACTGTGATATGGGCCATTCTCACTGGGGTTAGGTAATATGAGAGGGCAGTTTTGATTTGCATTTCTCTGATGATTAGGAATGATGAGCATTTTTTCATGTTTATTAGCCATTCATCTGTCTTCTTTAGAGAATTTTCTATTCATGTCTCTTGCCCAGTGTTATATGGGATTGTTGGGTCTTTTTTTGTTTAAATACTTGAGTTCTCTGTAGATCCTAGTTATCAAGCTTTTGTCCAATTCATAATAGGTGAATCTCTTTCCCATTCTGAAGGTTGTCTATTTGCTTTGGTTGTTGTTTTCTTAGCTGAACAAAAGTTTTCCAGTTTAATTAAGTCCCATTTGTTCACTTTTGTTGTTGCAATTGTCACAAAAATCTTCTTCATAAAATCTTTCCGCAGGCCGATATTGTCAAGTGATTTCCCCATACTTTCTTCAAGGATTTTTATTGTTTCATACCTTAGATATAAATCTTTTATCTATCTTTAGTCAATTTTTGTAAGTGGTGAGAGGTGCAAGTCCAGTTTCAGTCTTTTACGTATAAGGACTAGGGATTCTTTACCCCAATGTATGTTCTTATTTGGTTTATCAAAGATCAGGTGGATATAAGATATTAGTTTCATCTCATGGTTTTCTGGTTGGTTCTAAATGTCAATGTCTCTATTTTTGTACCAATACCATGCTGTTTTTGATTGCTATAGCCTTTTAGTATAGCCAAAAGTCTATTAGGGTGATACCCCCAGCTTTGTTTTTATTACTAAGAATTTCCTTGACTATATGAGGTTTTTTCTGCTTCCATACAAATTGAAGAATTATTTCTTCCAAATCTTGAAAGTATGATAATTGTATTTTAATGGGGATTGCATTGAGTCTGTAGATTGCTTTGGGTAGTGTAGACATTTTGACAATGTTGATTCTTCCTAGCCATGAGCATGGTATGTTCTTCCATTTGCTGATATCTTCTGCTATTTCTTTTCTTAGGGTTTCATAATTTTATTTGTAGAGGTCCTTCACCATTTTTGTTGGGTATATTCTTAGTTATTTCACTGTTTCATTTTTTTTAAGCTACTGTGAAGGGAATTGTGTCCTTGATCAGCTTGTCAACTTGGCTGTTATTGGCATGTACAAAGGCTACTGATTTGTGGACATTGATTTCATATGCTGCAGTTTTTGATCACTTCCAGGGGTCTTGTGGTTGAGTTCTTGGGGTTCTCTAAATGTAATATCATATTGTCAACAAAGAGCGAGAGTTTGACCTCCTCTGCCCCCATTTGGATGCCCTTTACTTTCTTCTCTTGCCTGATTATATTGGCTAGAACTTCCAGTACTATGTTAATTAGTAGTGGCAATAGAGGGCAACCTTGTGTGATTCCAGTTTTAAGTGGAAAAGTTTTTAGTTTTACTCCATTCAGTAAAATATTAGCTGTGGGTTTTTAACAGAAGGCTTCAATCAGTTTAAGAAATGTGCCACCTATGCCTATATTCTTAAGTGTTCTAATTAGAATAGGATGCTTAATTTTGTTGAATGTTTTTTTTGCATCTATTGAGAGGATGGTCTTTGTTTTTACTTCTTTTGATATGAGGAATTACATTTATGGATTTGTGTATCTTAAACCAGCCATGCATCCCTGACACGAAACCTATTTGATTATGATGAATAACTTTTTTAATGTAGAGCTATAATCTATTGTCTAGGATTTTGTTGAGAATTTTTGCATATATATTCATTAGTGAAATTGGTCTGAAGTTCTCCCTTTTAGTTGGGTCTTTTCCTGGTTTTGGTATCAGGGTGATGTTTACTTTATAGAAAATGTTGGGGAAGAATCCTTCCTTGTCAATTTTTTGAAATAATTTCTACAGTATAGGTATAAAGTCTTCTTTGAAGATTTGACAGAATTCTGGTGTGAAGCCATCTGAACAAGGGAATTTTTTTCATTGGGAGATTTTTTATTGTTTCTTTGACTTCAGTTCTTGAAATTGGTCTGTTCAAGAGAACTATTTCTTCTTGAGTAAGTCTAGGGAGAGGGAGTAATTCCAGGTATTGATCCATTTCATTCACATTGTCAAATTTCTGGGCATAGAGTTTCTCGTAGTACTCAGAAATGATCTCTTGAATCTCTGTGGCATCTGTTGTTAAATCCCCTTTATCATTTCTGATTGAAGTTATTAGAGATTTTACTTTTTTGTTTATAGTTAATCTGGCTAAAGGCTTATCAATTTTATTTATTTTTTTGAAAAACCAACTTTTTCTTTCATTAATTTTCTGGATGATTATTTTGTTTTCAATTTCATTAATCTCTGATTTAATTTTAGTTATTTCTTTTCTTCTGTTGGATTTGAGATTATGTTCTTCTTCATTTTCCAATTCCATACAATAGTTCCTGAGTTACTTGATGCACTCTCTTTCTATTTTTCTGATATAGGGATCTAATGAGATAAATTTCCCTCTTAAAACTGCTTTTGCTGTATCCTGCAGGTTTTGATAACTTGTGTCTTCATTGTTGTTATGTTTGAGGAATTTAACAATTCCCTCTTTTATCTCTTCCTGAACCCAACTATCATTCAGCATAAGATTGTTTAATTTCCAAGTCTGTGTGGAGGTGAACATTTTTGTTGGAATTGAGTTCCTCCTTTATACTTTGTGGTCTAAGAAGGCACAAGGTACAATTTATATTCTTTTAATTTTTCTGAGTTTCATTTGTGTCCTAGGATATGCTCTACTTTGGAGTACATACTGCAGTCTGACGAGAAAAATGTATATTTTGGGGGGATGCTGTGGTCTGTATATGTCTATTAATCCACTTTGTTTTAGGGTTGCATTTAAGTCTTTTATATGTTTGTTTAGTTTCTGTTTAGAGGATAAGTCCAGTTCTGTCATAGGGGTGTTAAAGTCCCCAACTACTGTGGTGTTATGGGATATCATATTGCTCAGACCCATCAAGGTCTGTTTCATAAATCTGGGAGCAGTTTAGTTGGGTGCATAAATATTTAAAATTTAAATGTCTTCTTGTTGTATTGGCCCTCTGACCAGTATGAACTGTCCATCTTCATCTTTCCTAACTTTAGTTACTTTAAATCTCCTTATATCTGAAAATATGATTGCAACTCCTCCTTTCTTCTGATTTCCATTTGCTTGAAATGCTGTTTTCCATCCCTTAACCTTAAATCTTGATTTGTCCTTCAAGTCTAGGTGTGTCTCCTGGAGACAGCATATGGATGGCTTCTGCTTTTTTATCCAATAAGCCAGCCTGTGCCTCTTCAGTGGTGAATTCAATCCATTGGCATGTATTGAGAGAATAGATAAATATGGTGTCCTATTCATCTTATTTTGTGAAAGTCCATCCATTGTGTAGTTTATCCTTTGTGCCATTGTGGAAGCTAAGTTTTGGACCTTTAGCTTCTGGTTGTTTGCTGGTGGTCCATTGTAATGTTCAGTGTGGAGAGTACATCACTGTATTTTCTGGAGAGCTGGTCTTGTGGCGAGTTTCCTCAGTGTTTGTATGTCTGCAAAAGATTAAATTTTTTTCATCAATTTTGAAGCTTAGTTTAGCAGAATACAAAATTTTAGGCTGAAAATTGTTTTGCCTAAGAATATTGAAGGTGGGTGACCATTCTCTTCTGAATGAAGTTGAAAAGCCTTCTGTCATCCTAATGGCTCTGCCTCTGTAGGTCAATTGGCATTTACTCCTGGCTGCTTGCAGAATTTTTCTTTTCATCTTGCCTTTTGGCAGATACATTACAATGTGTTTGGAGAAGATCTGTTTGAGTTGAATGACCTGGTGTTTGATATCCATGTGAAGGGAGTGTGTCAGGGTCTTTAGTAAAACATGGGAAGTTTTTATTTATGATAGTCTCCAGTAGGGCTTCCATTCCTTTGGGACAATCTTCTTCACCTTCAGGAATTCCTATTATTCATATGTTTGAATACTTCATGGAGTCTTGTAGTTCTCTAAACACCTGTTCTGCTTTCTCTCTCTTCTTTTCTACCTCTTTAACTACCTGGGTTAACTTAACTTTATCCTCTAGCTCTGAGGTTCTTTCTTCTCCATAGTCTAACCTATTTTTGATACATTCTATAGACTCTTTACATTCCCTGATTGTTTCCTTCATTTCCTTGAGCTCCACCATGTCCTCTCTACATTCTACATATCTCTTGTCTGACTTTTAGTTCTGTTTTTCCATTTTCTCATGCATTGCTTTTATTGTCTTTATCATCCATATTTTAAAGTCCCTTTCTGTCAAGTCCATTAATTTTTTATAGGTGGAGTCTTCTGCAGTGGCTGACTCATGGTCTCTTGGGGGACTTGCTCCATTTTGGTTTTTCATGCTGCCTGAATTTTTCTATTGGTTTCTCCTCATGCCTTCTTTCTTCTTGTTCACCTCCTTGTCCTTCTTTGCTTCAAATTACCTTGTAATCTGAGCTTAGGTCTTTAATTATCCTTAGATTTAGCAAAGCCAAGCTCTTCCTCATGCCTAAAAAAATAGAAGAAGCTCTTCCTTCTGCCTAAAAAAATAGAAGTCCTTGCTCTTGATGACAATATGTATCACTGGGTCACCAGGTAGCACTTTGGTATTTTTAGAAGACAGAAAGCACAGCCAGCAATATCCACGGTCCTTATTCCAAACTTAGTTGCTTTTGGCAATCACCTGATTGTTTCCTCAACATTCAGACCTTGCCAGGTTGTGATCTTAAAGCTCACAAGAATCCTTCAGGGGCAGGTCTCACAATGCACTCAGACTCCAGTTCTCATAGGATACAGGAGTCCCTCAGCCTTTTCCAAGAATGAAGTTCTAATCCCAGAATTAAGACAGCCATGCTTTATGCCTCTTCTAAGACCTTCTCACGGCCTTCCCACAATGGTGGCCCCATGGCTGCTGAGACCTTCTCAGTATGGCTGCCTGTCAAATGGCTACCATTTGACATAGGTAGTCTCCAAACCTATGTCAAATCCACTCCAACCAGCATTCAAATCTGGGTTGCTGTGTACTGTTCAAGTCTGCCCACTCTTCCAAGGTTTCTACTCAACACACAGCTTCCCCCAACAACTGAAGAAAGGCTTCCTCCCATCCTGGACCTCCATGGGGGGGTCAGCCAATCCCAGTGGGTTGCAATCACTTGCCCAATTTGTCAAATTTCCACTCCTCCAGATCACACAGTGCATCCAGCTCACCACCTCCTTGCTGTGGTCCCTGAGCTATGACTCTGGGTAAGATACCCATGCCAAGAATGGCTGAGTTCTCTCTTTCTCCCCAGTCATTCTGGGAAAGTATATCTGGATGACCCTTGTGGTCTGCCATCTTGATTCACCTCTCTGGTATTATTTTTTAAATGAGTTGGAACAAGTCTTATTGTATTGATGATATTATTTCCTGAAATTGATGTTGTGATACCAGGGAAAAGAAGAAAAGAAATTTATTCTTATATGTTGGTATGGATCTCGGGCAGATAAAGAAACTTCATGGATTTGGGGAGAGCCTATGGTGATGGTAAGGTTGAGAAGGTCAGATAGATCTTGAGATCAGTTGATCCAGTATGTCAAAAATGCCATATTTGGGGGGTAAAAATTGCTAATTTCCTTCATTTTAATCATAGAAGTGCTGATTGTGAGTTTCACACTCAAGATGAGTATTATTTTAGTTTTTTTCTCATGATTTTTGATTTGGAAAAATTAGTGTCAATAATAATTATCTATAATTTACTTAGCATCAGGAATATTTTTATAAGTATCACAAAACGATTTTTTCAAAGTATTTCATAATCTTTTCAATGATTTCAGGGGTCTTATACACTGAGTTTTGTTCATACCTTAATTTTGCTTAAACCATTAGCACAGATCAAGCACATGTAAGAAATACATATTTTTAAGGTGTTTTTCAATAGAGTCTAAATTATTATTAATATATCAATTTCTAAAAGATTATTAGAATACCTTCCTTTAATGAGTGTTTGGTACATGAAAGAATCAATTTGAATTTCCCATTGCTATTTTGACAAATTTCAAATCCATCCTGGTAAGTGTATTCTTAGTATATGCTAACATTTGTTCAAACAGAAAAGTTTTTTTAATGTATCAAAATCAATAATGCTTTTTACCTCCTTCCTTACTAACTCAGAGAATACACAAAATAAAAACTATAAAATCCTTTAAAGTATGTTCAGAATCTTTCTTCTATTCTCTTTCCCAATTATATGGCAATTTATATAATAAATATATTATTTTATTGTTGACATCTCAGTATTTTTTTCTTCCTATATTCAGGTTTGCTTTATTTTTCCTCTTAAATACTACTAAAATGACGTATTACCCTTCTAAGACTGTCTTTTACTTGGTAAAGTACTCATGTTGTTCATAGCTTGCTGCAATGGAAGGAAATCCTACTATATATTATAGAATTTCTTGAATTATCCTCTGAACACTAGACATTGCCTTACACAAACTAAATTCTGTATATAATTTGTTCAGTAAGATTTTGCTGTGATTCTTCTTACTCTCACTCTTTATATAGAAAGCTTCAGTATTTATCAGATTTCAATTTTGAATACTCACCATTTTGCTCACTCTCTTCCTGTTTGCCAAGACCAGTTGATAAATGCTGCCTGTGTTTCTTATACAATATTCACCTTCTCATTCCTTACATGAATATTTTTCATCCCCACCTAATGTGTAATATAAAGCATATATTAGCAACATTACTATATTAGTTTGGTTTTTTAATCAGGTAATCGGGATTTATTACATTTTTAACGTATCAACATTTCTAAAGTCTATTCTATCATTTGGTAGTTTAAAAACTTTCCATTATCGGAAAGTGGCTCAAGGAGTAGGGCCTCGGTCTGATACACTGGAGGTGGTGGGTTCAAACCCGGCCCCAGCCAAAAAAAACTACAAAAAAAAAAAAAAAGAAAGAAAGAAAAACCTTTCCACTATTTATTATTCAAATTATAATGCCAGGTATCCAGATCTTTCAAAAATATATTTGGTTAATGGGTTCTTCACATGTATTTTCTTTCAGTTTTTCTCAAAATTTTTTACTTTGGTTGACAAGGAGGTAGAAGTTAAATGCATAACCTTCCCCATTAACAGCATATTAGCGCTACATTATACTGATGATAATAGCTCTGGAATCTTCTCTTTAAAGGAGTCCATCTATTTTCTCCAGAAATATATTTAAATCCTTTAAATACAAAAATTTTTCTCAAAAGATTTTTTTTCATTTACTTGTCTGAGAACTTTCCATTTTGTTCTCTAAAACTTATCTACTTATCCTGACTTGTGGGGAAAATAATATATAATAGCTTAGGAACCATTTTACAATGTTCAAGCATTTAGAAGAACAGTACAGATGAACTCATAAATTTTAATGGGCAATTTTTTAACTGAAAAAATTTCCATAACAACAAACAAATTGGCCCAAATGATTTTTTATGATAATTTATAACTATAATAATAATAATTTATGCCTATGTAATGTTGTTCTGTGATTACTGATCCTGGTGATTATTGGTTATTGCACAGTGATTTATATGAACAATAAGCTACTTTTCCATTTATATTGTGAACTTTTCCATACCATTTTTGGCCTATAAATAAATGGTAGATGATATAAAGGACAATATTTCATACATGTATCAACATATTTGGTTCCTTTATGATAGAAAATGTTTTTCCTTTTAATTTCAAGAAAATGTAAAGAAAAGACGTTCTTGTGTAGAAACACAGCTTATTTTAAATTTTGTTAGATCAGTTATCAAATTAATTCATCCACCGTAAGTCAAAAAGAGTGGTATATTAATATTTAGATTCTGTAATAATAAGATATTTAATTTTCATCTTTGGGAAAATTCTTATTGTATGATGATTTTTATTTAAAAAAAGAACTTTTCCATGACTTAGCAATTACAAATTGGGCTGCAATAAAATTCTGGTACAAATCTTTGTTATAATGTGATTTTTGGTCATCTGTGTATATACCTAGTAGAGGAATTATAGGATCAAATGGCAGGTCTATTTTTAGATCTTTAAGTATTCTCCAAACATCTTTCCAAAAGGAATGTGTTGGTTTGCATTCCCACCAGCAATGTAGAAGTATTGTTTTTTCTCCACGTCGACACCAACATCTCTGGTTTGGGGATTTTGTGATGTGGGCTAATCTTACTGGAGTTAGATGATATCTCAAAGTAGTTTTAATTTTTATTTCTCTGATGATTAAGGATGATGAGCATTTTTTCATATGTCTGTAGGCCATGCACCTGTCTTCCTCAGAAATAAATTGTGGTATATGTACATCATGGGATATTATGCAGCCTTAAAGAAAGATGGAGACTTTATCTCTTTCCTATCTCTTTCTATCTCTATGTTCCAGGTCCATCCATGTAAACATCCTTCTTAGCAAAGTATCTCAAGAATGGAAGAAAAAGTATGCAATGTACTCAGCCCTACTATGAAACTAATTTATAGCTTTCATATGAAGGCTATAACCCAACTATAGCACAAGAATATGGGGAAAAGGGCAAGGGAGGGTGGACGGGTAATTGGCGGGACCACACCTACAGTGCATCTTAGAAGGGTACAGGTAAAACTTATTAAATGCAGAATATAAATGACTTAACACAATAACTAAGAAAATGCCATAAAGGCTATGTTAACCAGTTTGATGAAAATATTTGAGATTGTATATGAAACCAGCACACCGTACCCCATGATTGCATTAATGTACACAGCTATGATTTAATAAAAAAAAAAAGAACTTTTAATGTCATGTGCACAATACATGAAAAATATAACTTTCAATTATATAAACTTTCTACTTTTGCAGCTTAGAATAATTCAATATTGACAACTTCAGTAGTTTCTATTAATACAAAGACACAAAGTATCAAAGACCTGAGTGGTGCCTCTTGACAGGCTCAACCTGAAAGGATGTATAGGGGAGGTTTGGTCTAGAGAGACAAAAACCTTTATCAATTTCAATAATCCCTAAATTTCAACCTTGTCACAGATCAGGAACTTCAGAATCTTAATTAGAAATCAAAATCTAGATAATGCCTTTTCCTGCTGTGTTTTAATTTCTTCACTGAAAATCTTGCACTCTCTGAGGCAATGGCCGCCTCTCTTTGAATAAAAGAAAGGCTCATAAGCAAATACACAACATGAAACACATTTATATATTTCAAAATAGCCCTCATTTTATGTCTCTTCTTCTTTAGATTTTGTTTCAAATTTTGCCTTCCTAACTTAACGCTTTCAGTTCTATGTCACTTTTATATTTAATTTTTTTTTCAAAAGTTATCCCATGTTTTAGCATTGATATGAAATTTTCATTTTTGAAATTCTGAGGACAGAATCATTATTTTCCTATGTTTGTGTTGACACAGTATCTTTATTCCAAGTTATTTCTCAAACTTTTTATTTTATTTTATTTTGCTTTTTTAATTTCAGCTGGCTTTCACTCTTCTTAGTTTGGAGGGGGTTTTTGTTTTTTGTTTTTTGTTTTTTTTCCTTTCTTCCTTTAGCAATTCTCTTGCCCATTGCCTCCCAAGTAGCTGGGATTCAGGCGCCCACCACAATGTCCAGCGTCTTCTTTTCTGTTGGTAGAGACGAGTTCTTTTACTCTGGCTCACTCAGGCTTATGTTGGTCTCGAACTCTCCGAGCACAAGAAATCCACCTGCTTCAGCACAGCGCTGGGACTACAGGTGTGAGCCACCACGCCCAGCCTCAAACTTATTTTGCTTACTGAACCTCTGTGTTGGTGATAATCAATCCACATTAATTGCTATTCTTGATATTTTCTCTACTAACTTAGAAATAAAGTTAAAAGCTTATTAGTTTGCAGGCCGTACTCCTAAGGGGTAGTCTCTCTGTCATCTCAGGCTGATGCCTGGGCGTTATAGAACATCTGCCCACTGGAACATGATCATTCCACAACCCCCTCATTCCCTGTTTGACTTCGAGTATCGCTTTCTTCATTCTTCAACTCATGGCAGCCACTCTCTGTTAAACTTTGTGTAGTTTGGCTCTTTACATTCATGGCTCAATACTGGACAAAGAACTTGCAAATAACTGCATAAAAATTTTGCCACCCTCTCCGCCTCATTGAATTCCTTCTTCCCTAGTGCCCTACCTTGCTTGTAAAATCTCATCACTTCAACCTCCCTAAACTCTGGTTAGTCTGTGGTGCTTATTAGGTCAGACTTGGGAAAGTGACCCCAGGCAGAGGAAGGCCTGGTGAGATCTTCTGGTGAGTTCCTCCTGTCTCAGAGATCCCGTGGCCTGCTATACAACCCCTGAAAACAACTGGTCCATTTATTGTGCCCAGGTTTCTGTTTGCTTATGGCATGAACGGTACCCCAATCTTAATTATTTCAACATAGCTGGAAGCAGAAGTCTAGCCTGTTCAGTTGTTTTATTCAAAACCATTGTCTTGTTAATATTTTATACAGTGAAATGAAGGCTAGGAATGTACATACTGTTTTTGTTTTTTTTTTTTGCTTCTATATTGATTGTATTTTAGGAGTTGGACAAATGAAACTATAAATTACATAACAGAATTATAAATAATGTTACATTTTCAATGTGAAACTCAGTTTTAGGGTCTACTGCATCTACTAACACCAAAGGGTAGCATCTTGTAAGTCTTAATTACCTCAAACCACTCAGAAAAAACACTCAGAAAAATCATATATGATTCCACCCATGCAAACTTCAGCGTAGGTTTGTTATTTTCACTGCAGCAATTGTTGCCGCTCCTAACAGCACACTTCCCCCACCAACAGAAACACTGTCTTCACAATATCAACAGAGCCCCCCCTACCACCTCCACACAAGATCCAAGTTGGGGGTCAGAGGTTCCATCCCCTGCCCCTGGCTGATCTGGTTCCATTACTCGGCTGAGCAAAAAAGTGGAACTGAGGCACCGTGCTAATTGAAAGTGAAAATGAATGGGACCTGGGGATGAAACTGGAACTTTCCTTTAGTAGGGGAATCTTCTGTCTATCCTTAATAAGGAAAAGTTTCAGCAGTATGGGAAGACTGGGATGTGTCCAGGGGTCAAATTTTGAAAAACACAGGCCCAAGTAGGGCTGTCCTTTTTACAGTAAAGAAATAGATCTCAATGGAATTCAGCAGCGTATACAATTCACAAGAGTATTTAGCAACTTAGCTGGACTGTCCTCAGGTGAGTGTTTAATGTGGCTCAGGTTTTTATTATGGTGAGTTTATAAATGTATAACTCATATTAACCAGCATTACTGTTCTTAAAGGAGGCCACTCTGTTTGAATTGGATTATTATACATCAGTGGTAAGAAGAGATCGCTCATCCCAAGCCTGTTGGTCATGATGAGTTAATTTCCAACTTGCCAATTCTCTCCACAGTTCTAAAATATATTCTTTAGAATTTCCATGCTTCACCTCAATATTATTCCTAATGGTCTGTTACATTGGAAGGCCATGTCAGAGCTTCTCACACATTATTAATGAGCCATACAAGCCCCTTCCCCAGAGATCGGGCTGACAATATAAAACGTTCTGGAGGAAAAAAAAATCATTTTTATGCAAAGATGTGCTAGCAACATAAAAATAGTTATGTCATAAGTGAAAAAAAAGTATTCTATGCTAGATAATGAATTAAGACAACCCTACCATGTGGCATAAATCCTATTGCCATATCCTTATTTCCTATTCTGCTTCCACGTGATGTTCTGAGTAAGAAGCATCAGATTTCATTTTTCAAAACCCTCAGTTGTAATAAAAATGTATTAAAAGCCCCAATATTTGCAAGCTTGTTAGCACATTTTCAGAGATAACATTAGCTGCACAGCCCCAGTGGGAGTTTTGAAACAACACACATATCAAACTATTGAACTTGAGAGAGGAATAATTTGGTGGAATGTTTTGTTTGCTCTGATTTCCAGTTAGAACATAACTTTCCGTCATGCATTATTAACTGGAGACAGGACAGGAAAAGGGTTGTGTCGCCCTCAGATTAATTAATGGCTGTTCTTTAGTAAACATTTGCCTCAGAGTCAGAGGTAGCTGGAAAAAGTTTCCTCTTCTATTCCGGGGCACTAGCCAGTGTGTATCTGAAAACTCAATTTTTGTAGAAGCCTAAGATCTTGAAGAAAAAAGTTCCTATGACAACGCTGAAGCTGCTGTCTGTAACACAAACATTGAACTCAAAGCGGCAGTCTGAATGCTCACCTTTGCCCTGGCGAGAAGGACTCCCACTTTTCATGTCCGTCTTCCACCTTAAAATCCAGACAAATGTTTCCTCATTATATCCCCAAATAACCTGTCACACAGACAAACTCACCTATGATTTCTTCTTCAAAAGAATGTGCCTGGTTCCTCTGGGAACTGGAGTCCTTGCCCTATCAGCAGCAGCAGTAAACCTTTTAACCTAATATTGCTGAAGTTGCCAGCATTAAAAAAAGAGAAAAGCTTCAAATGGTTGATTTCCAAGCAGACTTTGCACTTTGTCACATTATTTTTTTTCCTTTTCTGTCTTTCAAGTTTTTTTGTTGTTGTTGAGGCACAGAGGTCTTAGGGTATAAAAGGATGGAATTTTGATTTTCAAAGACGTGGATTCATTTACTTCTGCTTCATTCTCATCTAGCGTCTGTCTTATTCATACTTTATATCTTCCCCAAAGCTCACTGGTATGTATCTTTGGCTTTCAGTCACAGACAATCTTTTGTGATTATCAATGACATGACACTTGTCATTCATTTGGCTGACCGGGCCCGTTCAATCTACATCTTCTATTATGAAATTCAGACTCCAAATAATCTATTTGTCTACTTTTCATATGCCCCAACCTACCAATATTTCTGAACACATTTCTCCACCTCTGCCCTGGCTCCTGTTGCCCTACCTGACTTCTCCACTCATTCTATGAATGGTCCGCTTTCCTTCTGCAATTAAAGGTAATAATGGCTAAGTAAAATAGAAGATCATCCCTCTCTCCCACTAAATCCAGCACAGATGTTCCCGTTCAGCAGGGGGCCTCCCACGTAATCATTCAGCATCCAGCCTTGTTTCATCTTCCTCAAGAGCCTGGCGTGCTCTGCTGGGTCTTCTAGCTGGCAGATGGGGAAGAGAAAGCATAAAGGATCATGTAGAAGTTTTAAAAAACTGGTGCGCACAGAAGCTGTAATCACTGCAGCTCACATTCAAGAGGCTGAAGCCCAGGCAGTCACAGGGCCACCCTTACTGCAAAGGGGAAGGTGGGAAACGTAGTCTGACCGCTCCGAAGGAAGAGAAATGATCTCGGTGAGTTCTTCCACATTTGCTTGTGATTCATTGGCAGCCAGTTTCCACTCGTATTTGGGCTTCCCAAGATGATAGGTTTCACGGTCAAATCTCGGCAGTTCCCCCAGCCCTGGGCTGACAGGCATGAATTTTGGCAATGATAGATAGTAACAATTGACATATGTAGCACATATTTATTGAGCACATATAACTTATTACACACTCTTGTTAGGTCCTGCCCTGCCCTGGAGCACAGCTTTACTAAGGAGAATGTGTTCCACCTCCATCCAGGTTAATCCAAAGATGTAAAGTCTCCATTTGTTTTAGTGGCTGGATAGTATTCCATACATATACCATAGTTTCTTAATCCATTCATGAGTTGAGGGGCATTTGGGTTGTTTCTACATTTTGGTAATTGTAAATTGAGCTGCAATAAATGGTCTAGTGCAAATGTTCTTCTGCTAAAAGGTTTTTTTTTTTTTTTTTCTGAGTAGATGCCTAGTAATGGGATTGCAGGATCAAATGGGAGGTCTAATTTGAGTTCTCTGAGGATTCTGCATACTTTCTTCCAAAAAGGTTGTATTCTTGAGATACTTTTCTAACTATAAAACTAATTTATACCTTTCATATGAAAAATATAACCCAATTATAGCACCAGAATATGGGGAAAGGGGGGGAGGATTGGTGGAGGGAGGGTAATTGGTGAGATCACACCTACGGTGCATCTTAGAAGGGTACGGGTGAAACTTACTAAATGTAGAATATAAATGTCTTAACACAATTACTAAGAAAATGCCATGAAGGCTATGATAACCAGTTGGATGAAAATATTTCAAATTGTATATAAAACCAGTACATTGTACCCCATGACTGCATTAATGTACACAGCTATGATTTAATAGAAAAAAAAACAAAAAGGTTGTATTAGTTTGCAGTCCCACCAGCAGTGTAAAAGTATTCCCTTCTCTCCACATCCACACCAGCATCAGCAGCTTCAAGACTTTGTGATATGGGCCATTCTCACTGGGTTACGTGATAACTCAGGGCAGTTTGGACTTGCATTTCTGAAGATCGGGGACAGTGAGCATTTTTTCAAATGTTTGTTAACCATTTGTCTGTCTTCGTCAGAGAAGGTTCTGTTCATATGACTTGCCCAGAGGTAGATGGGATTGTTTACTCTTTTTCTGTTGATTTATGTGCATTCTTATTTCTTTATTATTTGTCTCCCATAAATGGTGACAAAAGTTGCAGCAACCATTGCTGAAAATTAATCATTTCTATCTAGATTGGTTAAACAGTGTCTGAACTTTGGTTAGCCATGTCCATACATAGAGAAAATAGAGATTTTAGAGCAAAGACATTTGAAACTTATTTAGTCCAAGTCCTTCATTGTACAGATGAGAAAAGTGATGCCTAGAAAGGTTATGGAAATCCATTAGCAACACTACAAGAACAACTCACGTGCACCATCTTGAAGGTGAGTCGGCAGCGTCAGCTTTGTATGCTGAGCATAATGTTAAAGAACTAGATTAGATTTTAACTTGGCGTCTAAATCGGGTGACTGGGTTTTGAATTAGTTCTAGGATAGACATGAGATAAAAATGCAAAAGATCCAAATCCATTTTTTAACAAGTATTTCCTGTTCCCACTGAGTACAGCTAATTGCTTATATCCTTGTGGGGGCAGTGGTCCAACCAATCCCTGTCATTATTTAGAGAAGCAATTTCTTTTGTATTTTGTTTTGAAAATAGGTTTGCTCCTGTTGAATTAGTTATCCTGAGGGACAGTGAACACGACTTCAGGGTTTGTCAATCTATTTAGAGGAATACATTCCCATTCTGCCTGCACTGCAGAAATTTGAGGAAACTCAGGTTCCAAGCATTAATGCTAAAACTTTAAATCTGTTCATTGACGCTTTATAGGATTGACTTTCTAAGTAAGCTTCCGTTCTGAGGCATTTGTTTGCAATGGAAGTCAGACTCCTTAAGCCTAATCAGTAGTGGCTCCTGCAGTTTACTTATAGTTCAGAAGGTCAAGCTGATCACTTAATTGGAAAATGCTTCTTCCTCATATACGTACCTATTGATGTACTGTACATTTGACTTAATTAGTTGCCAGGGTGAGATTCTAAGATGACCTTTCTTAACAAGGTGCATTCTCCATAATGGGCTGTTCACAGTTTCCGAGAGCCGTTTACATGATGTGCTCGGTAATCAGTTATACAGTGTAATTCCCATGGTGGGAGAAAGAGCCACCTTAATTGGAACAGCACAGAAGGCTCAGATCTTTGAACGTTTTAGGAGTCTGCGGTTGATTACTTACAGAATCCCACATATGCTTTGAAAATGGGAAAAAGCATGTTTGTATAAGCAGCCTGGCATCACACACTTTCCACTGGGAAAGTTGCAGCACCAGGTACAAACGTGACAAGGACAAACAGAGCTCATAGCATCACGCGTCCTCATGCACTTTACAAATTTGCATATACACAATGATACTTTAGGAGTTTGTTCTTATAATTTTTTTTTTTTTTTTGCATCTTTTTGGCTAGGGCTGGGTTTGAACCCACCACCTCCAGCATATGGGGTGGTGTCCTACTCCTTTGAGCCACAGGTGCCGCCTCTTAGATTTTTTGAAACCATTTGACCAAGCTACTTTTAAAAAATAACATTTCTGGATTATCGTATGGCTTAAGGGACACAGAAGATAAGAGGGTCCATTTTAACGAGAATAAATAGGGCGGCACCTGTGGCTCAAAGGAGTAGGGCACTGGCCTAATATACTGGAGGTAGCAGGTTCAAACCCAGCCCTGGCCAAAACTGTAAAAAAAAAAAAAAAATAGAGAGAATAAATAAAATATACCACTCCAAGTGAGTTGTCTGATGTTATAGATAGTCCCTAGACTTGGAGTCAAGCAGCCTGGAATCAGTCTCGGCTGTCCTGTTTATTTGCTGTGTGATTTTGGTCAAGTTAATTAACCGCTTGGAGGTTCTGTTCACTTATCTATGAAATGAGAATCATAACAGGCACCTCACAGGTGTGTGACTATCAAATAAAGTGGCATAAATCCCACTTTATGAGTGTTTCTAAGAGAACTCAAAACAAAAAATCTAATTAGTAACATAATAGATTCATACATTTTCTATTAAAACTGGTGATTTTAAGGCCAAGTGAACTTGACACTGGAGGGAGAAAAGTTATTTTTTCTTGTAAGAATTTAAGTAATAAAATGTCTTATAACCGTAAATGCATAGGTATTCAAACTAAATGTCACTTCTAGAAGCTAAACCTCCCTAAGATACCAGTCTTCAAGAGTGTCTTTCCATTGCTCAGGAGCGATCAATAGCTCGTCCTTGTCACTGCCATGGTATTTCTCACACATTTCTATCACTCAGCTACGTTTCTTTTCTTTTCTTTTTCTTTTTCTTTTTTTTTCTTTTTTTGCGTTTTTTTACTAGAGCTGGGCTAAAACCCACCACCTCCGGTATATGGGGCCAACACCCTACTCCTTTGAGCCACAGGCACCACCTAACTCAGCTACATTTCTTTTCTTTTTAATTTATTTATTTTTTATTAAATCATAGCTATGTACATTAGTGCAATCATGGAGTACAATGTGCTGGCTTCATATACAATCTGAAATATTTACATCCAACTGTTCGACATAACGCTCATGGGATTTTCTCGTTTATTGTATGAAAACATTTGTGTTCTGCATTTAGTAGGTTTCACCTGTACCCTTCTAAGATGCACCATAAGTGTGATCCCACCATTTACCCTCCCTCCACCCACCCTCCCCCTCCCCTCTCTTGCCTCTTTCCCCATATTCTTGTGCTATAATTGGGTACCTCTTTCATGTTTACATGGATGGAGCTGGAACACATTCTTCTTAGCAAAGTATCTCAAGAATGGAAGAAAAATTATCCAATGTATTCAGCCCCACTATGAAGCTAATTTATAGCTTTCACATGAAGGCTATAACCCAATTTCAGCTACGTTTCTAACAAAACACACACCCAATAAAACAAAGGGGCCCTGCCACTGAACACAACTGTGCTCTTTGTCATTTGGCACAGATGATCCTCCACCTGCACAGGTGACAAGAGTCACTTGGTCAGAGTCTAGAGAACTTCGGAGTTCAGACTCCACTCCAGGCTTGTTGAAGCAGTTGTCTGGGACGGGGCCACAGAACCTGCATTTTAATGAGTACCAGTTCTGAGGTTTCTCTGATGGTGGAGACTCAGGGTGCACAGACCCTGCTTCCCAAACAATCTGCATCCCTGCTTGAGTCTTATCTGACTTTCCTTACAAACCCTTAGGTTTTAAAAGAAATGCTTATATGTGAAACTACAAGGCAACATAGAGTGTGAAATACAAGTAAGTCATGGGGCATTAATTAATTATATGGTCTGGAATATTATTTTAATCTTTTCTTTCTCCACTGGGTAACATATACTTCCAAAACCAGGCGATGGGGATGGCTCCGTCGCTGAAGCCAGTGCTGGTAAAGAGTTGAAGCGTCATCCTTCAGCAGCTTCCTGCTGGTGAGAGCCTGAAGATGGTGCTGTGGTTGAGAAGAGTTCTTCACAAGCACTCTTGAGCTCTCTCCCCTAGACTTATTTGCCTGAATCAATGGAAGAGGCTTACAAGTGTTTACATCAGTGGGGAGAGAGAATCACTGGAAAAATGTTTATTACCAGTGTTTGCAGAACCATAATTTTCTCCCTATGTTGGCCTGGCCTGATGAAGCGCAAATGAGAAGATGACGCAGTGTAGCCTCTAATACAATCACTCATATAAATCTTTATTTTATTTTATGTATTTATTTATTTATTTATTTATTTATTTATTTTGAGACAGAGTCTCACTATGTCACCCTCGGTAGAGTGCCGTGGCATCACAGTTCACAGTAACCTCTAACTCTTGGACTTAAGCAATTCTCTTGCCTCAGCCTCCCAACTAGATGAGACTACAGGTGCCCACCACAATGCCTGGCTATTTTTTTGTCATTGTTGCAGTTGTCATTGTTGTTTTTTAGCTGGCCCACGCTGGGTTCAAACCCGCCAGCCTCGGTGTATGCGGCCTGCGCCCTACCCACTGAGCTACGGGTGCTGCCTCATATAAATCTTTAAAATTAATTTTAACATTATCAAGAAAAGAATATTAACTCTTTTTTATGTGGGAATTTTTTTCTTAATTATCTGGATGAAAGCATTATAAATGAATAAGAAAAAATGTTGTCTGTAGAGGAATGCCATGCAGTTTCTTTTGGCAAAGTAAATGATTTCTTAGTTTATCTTTTATGAAGGTCCAGATTTCTAAATGCACCAGCTTCTTAAAGGGAAGACTCAGCTATGTTTATTTTTCTAAGGAAAGTAATTTGAAAAATACCATCTTTACCGGTCTGAAAACAAACACAAATCGATAATTTTACATTTTTATGATTTAGATAATTAAGAACTAAATACCCGTACCATAATCCAACTGCCTCGTTTATCCTGACTCAATTCCTATCCAGACTATTCTTTGCTCAATCAAAAACAGTAGCCCCCAACATTCATACTACATAAGAGGTAATAAGGTATTCAGAGCATGTTGCTAATACTTGTGAATTAGGCTAAGTTTTTACTTAGCTTTGTCCTGAGGATTAATGATAGTGTAAGAGCTGGGCAAGACTTTTAGGATAGTTATTTTAAAACCAAGAAGAGGAAATATCAGTTACTTGTACATAGAGCTGATTCATGATCAAAAACAATATAGCTAAAGTGTGCGATGACCTGGGCGGAGGTCTCAGGAGATCCACGCGCTTTCACCTGCAGACACAGAACTGGCTTCAATCTCCAGGCTCCTTTTATTTTCAAGGCTTTCACACTCATCTCACAAAACTCTTTTTTCAATCTTAGATGTCGTAGCCTTCACACGATTTGATAGACTAACAGATGCTTTCTGCCTCGTGTTTCCTCACCCTCCCCGTTAGGTGCTTTTTCCTCTATTTTTTTTTATCATGTATAATATTAAGACATTTCTCTATGCAGAAAACTAATTCATACGCCTCCTCTGGTAAGAAATATTTGGGTTTGTTTTTCACAGAATATGTTTTCTGAGCAAGATGACTCTCTATTTTTCTTAAATAGAATATACTGAGAATGGAAGAAATGATTTTCAGGATTGGAAAGCAGAGCCACACGGACACGTAATTGGGCTGTTACCAACAGGCCTCTTCGTGAGTGACGACATTACCAGGGGACTGGGTTCTGCCCTGGCAGCAAAACAAGAGAGTCCATATGTCCTGAGAAGCCTGTAAACATAGAAACTTGTGATTACCACTGTCCTTTCGTATTTCTGTAACTTTCTTATAAAGAATGTCCACAGTCAATGAAGTGATACATTAGAACTAGTTGCCCAAGTTATTAAAGTGGAAGAAATGGTGTGATAACACTACAGAAAAAAAGCAGACTTTCAGGGGTGGTGCCTGACTCTAGCTACACCTGCTTCCTTAGAAAGTGGTGACCTTAGACGGCCACACGCTCTCTCGGAGTCTCTGTGTTCTTATCTCAAACTGAGAATTGTGCTCAAGCTAGCCACACAGGGTGGGAGAATCACCCCCAAATAAAATAATGTGAGGAGGAATAAATAGCTCTATGTCCTTGTATGAGTATCATAACAGAAAAAGTAACATGACAGAATAGAAGCTCTTGCCTCATTTATGTTTAGGTAGACTAATAATCTGGATCATTAGGTCATAATGTAGAAAAGAAAAACTCAGAGGGAGGTAATAATTTTGACACATGTTCTGCAAACAGCTGGAGCAAATGGAGCTGTCGCCTCAAGTCTGTCTGGTTTTCTGCTTCTTAGCTGATTCCAATATTGGCTTCCTTTATGATAACTGAAAACCATTACGGTTTAAAACCACATTTGTCTGATTTTTCAGTTCTCTTTAATGATCTAGGTATTGATGCCCATCTCTCAGTTTCTTTACAGCTCTGGCAACAGTGACTAAGTGGATAAGAATGGAAAAGTTGAGTTAGGTAAGATGAGGTGTTACACTTCCTGGGCTGAGTCTCCCTGGAACCCCTTTCGTTAGCATTTTGGTACAAGAAAAATGTTTCCATAACTGGTCGTTTTATGTCGCAGCAGCGTCTAGAGTGTGGCCTAGTCATTCTTACAAAATCTGGGCAAAACATCGCAACAACATGTGGTGACAAAGTAAGAGAGTCAGCCCAGAACCTGAGCGTCCCATCGGGTGGCACATTCGCCAGAGCTGCTCTGGCGGCCACCAGGTTAGTGTGCTGGAGCCTCGGGCTGTGGGCACCACAGGCACACGGACAGTCCTCACTCCGGACGTGGGCAGATGGGTCCCTGCGGTGGCTGGAAACCACGCCACCACCTGCCTGTCTTTTCCTTAAGAAAACTGGAGAAAATCCCAGAGGCCAACACGAACCAAACAACCCTGGCCAGACGTATCCTTTAAGATTTTTTACAATGAAATATAAGATTTTATGTAGATAGTCTTATTTTACCAATTCTCAAACCTACTGGGACTATTCTGGGGACATTCCTGAGGCAACAAGGAGCTACTTCACCAAATGGTCACCCAAAACAAGGATTTGCCTTACATATTTGATTATAACTTGATAAATTTTGGTGAAATACTGTGTCCTGACTCCACTTCTGCCTTCTGTTCCCATGTCTCTGCCTTCCTTTTTTTTCAGTTTTTGGCCAGGGCTGGGTTTGAACCCACCAGTTCCGATATATGGGGTCGGTGCCCTACTCCTTTGAGCCATA